>JXCR01055688.1:0-12109 GCA_002079205.1 Phalaenopsis hybrid cultivar | reverse complement strand
TGTTGACCTTACTTTTGGTTGAGGTTTAGTTTTTCCTTTTTAGTACCTATCCATAGGAATTTCCTGTTGACTATTCCTATAGAACTTAAAAAGGAACCCTCGCCATTAGAAATTCTAAACTTTTCTTTGCTCAACTTGATTTTCCACATATTGGTCCTAATCTCTAGCACTTAGTAGATGGGGTCAGTATGGAGGATATCAAGAAGAGTCCCCATAGGACTGCTTGACCTTAAGACTAACCCTGTGTGTTGGTCCAGAGCTTGTTCACTCACTTACACTCACTACCACCTATATTCACGTGCCATGCTATGTGAATTTTATGAAGGATATACTTAATAAAAAAAGAAATTTTACAGATAATGAGACTATTGCACTTAATGAGGAGTGTAGCTCTATAATTCATAAAAGCTTCCTTAAGAACTTAAAGATCCTAGTAGTTTTATTATTCCTTATGCTATTGTCGAAAGATTTTTTGGAAAAGCTTTATGTGATTTGGGAGGTTTTCATTTCTAGTTCATGAGGTTTTACTATCGAATAAATAAAATTTTTGTTACTGTCCGTAGGATCTAACAATTCAAATTGTTCTTAAATAATAATCTAGTTCTTCATTACTCACTTTCATAGATTTATCTTGAATTATATCCTCATCCTCGTACTCCAAATATTCTTCGACAGTCATCTTTTCAAATTCATTTGTAAAATATTCATTGCTTAAAAATTTTACCTGTGGTGAATTGAAGTCGAGGGAGGCAGGAAAAACGGTGACAAATGCGCAAAGAAGAGGAGGATAGGGTTCAGCGACGGCGTGCGACAGAGTAATGGAGAGAGGGAGAGGGTTGCGGCTCAAGGAGGGCAGAGGAACAGAAGATCACACGATAAGGGATGAAGCACCTGTTGTGTCACGAAGGAGATAATGGAGAGATGCTTGGTGGAAAACGGGTACGAGAGAGGAGTGAGCGAGAGAATTAGGGATTTATGAAAAGAAAAAAAAAATATTTCCTTCTTTATTAATATTTATTATTTAAACTCCAATTTGTGTGTGCACAAAACCACATCAAAATGGTTTTCCTCACTAGATAATTTTGATGCTCCAGATGCGTCGGCGCAGTCTATTTTGTCATCTGGGGTATGGACAACCTCGTCGATGACCGGGTGAAAAACGCGTCAAACTCGATTTTTGTCAAAATTTTGGTTCTAGCTCAATTGATTGGTCAAGATTATGTAGATGGTTGTCACAAGAGGTTTAGAAAAGACTTGGAGTGATTTTGAATTGATTTGAAGGGTCAATTTGAGGAATTTTGGGCATTTGGTCAATTTGGGTATGTTGGGTTAGATTTGGGTTTAGGTTGGGCTTAAGTTGGGTTAGGTCCAAATTGATGGTTGAAAATGGTCTAGGGGAATGTCAAGAAGAGTTCTCAACATTAATTGGGTGCCAATTTTGGGATTTGGGCATTCAATTTGGTAGAATTTGGGCACAGGGCTAAATTGGGGTAAATTTGGGAATTTTGGATTTGGGTTGAATTTGGATTCAAATGTGGATCAATTGGGCTTGGACTTGGTTTCAATTGAGTTTGATCATGCTAAATTTGAGATTAGAGCTGAAATTGAGGGAAATCAAGATCAAATTGAGTTCAATTGAAGAGTCTAAATTGGTTTTGGGGACAAAATGTTGAGTTGGGCATTTTTGTGAAATTGAGGTGCCAACCACCCGATTTGAGACATGGACCAATGGAATCCCCTACTTTGGGTCCTTCATGTATTGGTCTGAGCTAGACTCTAGCCTAAAGCTAGTGGGTCCAGGGGACCATCTACACGAGTGTCCCGAAAGATCAAGGGATCAAAGTTAATAAGTTGGGTTTAGGGTTATGAGTGAATGGGGGTGAAAGTTAGTGGTAGTGAGAGCAAGTGGGTGCAAGTGACACAACTAGCTCCAACCCAACATCCAGGGTCAACCCTAAGGTCAATCAGTCCTATGGGGACTCTCCTTGAGCTTCCCTATAGTGGCCCCGCCTGCTAAGTGCTAAATGTTAGGACCAGTAGATGGAAAATCAAGTTGAGCACATAAGAGTTTAGAATTTCTAATGGTGAGGGTTCTTTTTCTAGTTTTCTAAGAATAGTCAAGAGGAAAATCCTATGGCTAGACCCTAGGCTACTAAAGAGAAAAGACTAAATCTCATTCAAAAGTGAGGTCAACACTCAACCAAAACAAAACCTCTGTCCTTAAGAAAATTACTAAAATTTCACCTAGGTCAGAGGACCACTTGGACCAATTTCCATGATTTTTAAAGGTTTAATTTGATTCTTAGAATTATTTGTTTATTTTGTGAAATAATTAAATATAAAATACCATTTAAGTGGAAAACTAAATTTTACATTTTTCTTAAGTCTCTTTGAGTCCCAGAAACCCAGAGAAATAAATTTCATATTTTTTTATTTATATTTTAATTATTAGAATTATTTTAATGAAACATTAAAGAAAATTCATTTTATGCCTTTAAAAAAATTAATATCTTGACTTAGAAAATTAGGAAAATTATTTTAATTAGTCCCAAGTGATCCGGAAGCCAAAGGTGACATTTTAGTGTGTTTTTACAATCCTGTAATTTTTAGGATTTTTAATTAATTTAAATATTTAAAAATGGCTTAAAAAATGAAGTATTATTTTAATTCCACTTTTATTTTTCTTAGGTTCCTCTGGTCATAAGGAACTCCCAAAACAAATTTGGTGATTTTTTGAATTGTATTTTAATTATTATAATTATTTTAATGGAAAAAAAAATGTAATTTTACTTAATTAATCCATTTTAGTGGTCAAATTAATTCCAATTGATTTGACATTTTTATGGGGAGCTCCCCTTGTCATTAAATTTTGTTGGAAAATAATTTTTATGTCATTTACATTTAGATTTTATTTAATTTAATTATATTTCATTTTTAGGAGTTGGTGATAATTAAGATTATTTTTAATGGGTTAAACCAAGTTTATATTTTTCCTAGGTCCTCTGACCACAATGAACCTATCAAAATAAGTTTTGCATTTTTTTATGATTATTTTACCAAAACAGACATGATATGCTTGAAAAATAGATATCTCTGCCTAGAGATCTCCCCTGACTTTGAAAAAATTAGAGAAGATCCCTCATGACATAGAGAACCAAATCCACAAAAAACAAGTCATGGTGAAATGTTTATGAAAATGGAGAATCCAAATAAGAAATACACTATTTAATTAATTAAAAATCATACATGCATCAAAAAAAAAATAGAACTTTTTTCACATTGTTCTCATCTGTTCACTAAGCATGAGGGTATTATTATTTTATTTTTGTAATTTTTCTACACCACGATACAGATTTTTGAAATACTGGGATTTAAAAAATTCAAGAAAATCTATAATTTTTTTGCTTAAACCAATCAGCGCCAGCGCAACTTTGTCCTCTTTGAGCTTTCCAGGCTTCGCTCCGCCATTTGACTTCGCCAGTCATGTTGCCAACTCATCAGCCCGCTCTACCACTCCATCTTTACATTTGACTCCATTATGGCCTTCCATTGTATAAATGCAAAAATGAATGGCATCCGTTCATCATCCCCAATTAACTGAACACGTAATTCATTAAAATTAAAACCTTAAAATCTCTCTTGATAGTCAACCAAATCTCTTCAGGTTTGTTTTTATAAACTCGTCTAGACTAGAAGAACATATCCATACGATTAATCAAGTCTTGAATGGAGTCTATGAGCATGGAGAATTAAAATAGGCTTGATTTTATGGGAGAGTTCAATATCTTTGCCCAAGAGGTGTAGCCTCGATTGGGTGCTTCCAAAAGCTTGAGTTGAGTCCAGAGAGCTCCTAGATGAAGCCTTAGGTTGTGGTGAATTGCCTAGTTACGATTTTGACCAAGACTAATTTTGGGTGTTGATTAAATTCTATGCTAGGGTCGTTTGGTGATGGGGCTTTTTTGGGGGGTCTTCTTCTTTCACTCAGAGGATGATGTGGGTGCAATTAATTTGACTTTGGTGCACTGTAGAGTTGTGGGGGATTATGTCATGGTTTTGGCCTGATTTTGGCCTGATTCAGGCATACATTGGGTTTATGGGCTGGAAAATAATTGTATTGAACTCAATAGGTCTTGAAGAAGCTCTGGGAACAATTTGTTAGGGTCTCCCTAAGTAATTTCAACAACTCTTCCCTTGGCCATGAAGGGGGCATTTAAATAGAAGGGGCCATGGTGGCTCTCAAGCGAGGCTGAGGTGGCTGGGATGATGGCTAGGTGGAGGGAAGAAAGGCTCCAATGGGAAATTGTATTGGTGCCACTTGGATTGTTTAATTTTTGGTTTTGTCTTAGGTGCGGCTCTTGGGTTTGGGTTTTCAGGCATCCAAGGTATCCAGCCGGCCAGGCTTAGGTCACCATCCCTCTAAGAATGATCAGTGGTGGGCTAATATGAAGCCAATTGGGTTTGTGCATGGGTAAGGGTGATTAATTGAAGTGGAAAGGGCTTTGGCCTAGGGTGGGTTTAGATTGGGTTTAGCTTCATTGGAATGGGCTTGGTTCGCTCCACATGGCTGACCAAGGTCAGGTGAGCCAGCTGAAATAGTGTTAAGAAGTCCCCATCCATTGGATTTGGCTAAGCATGGGTTAGAGTGTATCATTAAAGGGGTTAAAAACTTTTTTAAGGGAGCTTGAAAGTGGCTCCTCCTTTTTCCATTAATAGTTTGGTGAGATGGAAAAGGCTCATATGGCTTACCTATGGCTTGGGGATGGCTTCATGGCTTGTCCTTGGCTTCGTCAATTTCCATGAAAAGGGATTTTTGTATTTATGGGGTTTTTCTGTGGAGTTTTTCATGAGGCTTCATTTGGAATAATTTTGGCATGAATTTGAAACTTAAGGAATGATTTTGATTAAATGGATGATGAGGAGAAAAGTTGTTATGTGGGCTTTTAATTGAATTTTGGGCTTTTTGAATGACTTAAGGACTTGGGCTTTTAGAATTGGGGATGAATTTACGCTAAAATTTGGGTCGACTAAATGTTTAATTTGGTGTATGAAGATGTCATGAAAAATTTTAGGAGTTTTTGGAATTTTTGAAAATTCTGGGTCATGAGTTGCATTTTGGTAATTTTGGCAATTTTGGGGGTATTTTGTGGATTTTGGAATTTTGGTGATTTTTGGTCAATTTAGGTAGTGGGAAATGATTTGAGATTAATTTTGGGCACATTTACGTATTTTGGGTAATTTTGGGACTTTTAGGCAAAGATTAGGGTTGTTGGGGTATTTTGGTAATTTGGTGATTTTGGGCTAGGATGGGCAAGTAAGACATGAAGCCATGTCAAACCAATAAGATCCATATGAAGACTCATTTTGGATGCTCAATATGCTGGTCCTAATCCTCTTAGCCAAGGGCTAGGGGTTTGGGTCCACCCATATTAGCTTTCCAAAAGGAGTCGAGAGACCAAATCAAGGGGTCCTAAGGTTTGGGGTGTGTGAGAAAGTGCAGTGAGTGCAAGCTAGCCTAAGCAGGACCAGACTATCCAGGGTTAGTTCTAAGGCTTGACCATCTTATGGGAAACTTCTCTTGAGCTTTTCCATACTGACCCTACCTACTAAGTGCTACAGGTCAGGACGAACATGTAAAACTTCAAGTTAAGCAGAGAAGAGTTTAGAATCACTAATACTGAGGGTTCCTTTTCTACTCCTCTAGGAACAGTCAACAGGAAAGTCTTATGGCTAGACCCTAGGCTACTAAAGAGGAAACTAGACCTCAACCAAAAGTGAGGTTAACAAGGAAATATTTAGATAAATTTTTTTGTGATGAGTTTCTGCAAGTTCTGTTAGATCCAAGTGCTAACTATTTTAACCATATCTTAGATTTATCCCTTAAAGAAAAAAGAAAAATTCTAAGTCTGACGGCATCATTGGGCACCCCAATTATATTTAAATGTAGCACACAATTGCTGAAAACTAACAAGATGTAAGTTAGGATCTTCAGTCAATGTTCCCCCAAACAAATTAATTTGCACAATTTTGATAATAGCAGGTTTAAGCTCAAATGAATCGGCAGCTACAACAAGGATTTGTATACTTAAATGAATTTCATCTTTAGTAGGATTAGCATTATCTCTTAAAGGTCTCTGATGATGTTCACTTTCAATTCCTGAATTATTTAAGCTAGTAGCCATTTTGTTCAAATTAGCTATCTCTTTTTGTTGTTTTTTAATTTTCTTATAGTTCTTTCTTACTTCAAATCATAAAGTAATAAACCCACCAATCCTAAAATAAGCATACACAAACACAATAAATAATTAACATAAGAAAACACGCTAAAATATAAAAATATTAATTAAACTACATTAAGTTTTTAGTTCAAAATAAGCTATTATAAATTATATAGTAATTTACCGTTACTCTCCAGAAACGGCGCCAAAAACTTGATATGCGGTTTTTGTGGTGCATTGCAAATATCTTTCAATCTTACAATACACACTGCAACATGAATAAAAAATATGTAGTTCAATCCCAATAAAAATAAACTCAATTTAAATAGTTTTATATTTTAAAATCATTAAGCTGTCAAACTATAATATAAACACAAGTATAGGTATCGCTCAAGTAATAAAAGGCTCTAATAAAGTCCTAAGTATCAATTTCACAGGGAGTTAGAAATTCTTATGGTTATAATGTAAAACACAATATTCAAACTACAAAAACTTAAGTATGCAAAACATATCACAAGTAAATTTACTGTATGTTAAATGAAATGCAGTTAAAAGAATTTTGTTGATTAAGCTATTTGCTAAACATCAAAAGTAAATTTATTAAGACTAAACAAAGTTTTGTAATGAAGAGTTAAAATTTAAGAAAGCATCCTTCCTCTTTACAATGAGTTTATGGATTTTGAAGTAATTAAAATCATTTAAAATACATATAAAATTGTATTCTGCCAAATAGGAGCAATCATGTTCCTTACCCTTTGAGAGTGCATTAAGAACATTGACTAACCCAGAATTTAGTCCCTAAACCTATGGTTAGGTTGAGAGGATATTGGTTGCCACTTTAGAGCTCCCACTTCTCCTTCCCTTGAGGGCTAACAATCTCACTTTAGTTTCTAAGCAAATGGACTAAATTGGGGATACTAGTCTGTTACCCAAAAATCTCAAATTTTGTGCCCATCAAAATATATTTCCCTCTTTATTTGTACTCAACTCCATAGACGACATTCTCACCCATGAAATTGATTATGACTCTTACCTTATTACAGAAAGCATAGATCTTTCAAATCTTATGTTTCTCAAAAAATTTTAACATTTCAATTAATCAGATTGAAAAGTAATTGAAGATCAGAGTTTGAATCATCACAATTTATTGATATTTAAAACATTGTATATAAAATTAACACTTCACATAACCATATCTCATTGTAGAGAGAAGGATAAAGAAGACTACTCAAAATTTATGAGAAGGATACGATAAAAAATAAATTTTATATATAAAAATAAGTTTACAAAATAAAGTAAGAAAAGAACACAACTAACCTAACACTCCTCATGCAAATCCATTGAAGTTCCCTTTAAGCACTTTATCTCTTTACATTCACACTGAATTCTCTCTTAGAAATGTAATGAAGAAGATATCTCTCACCTTTCCTCTTCTCTTACAATAATAGAAGAAAACGTCTGACACCAAAATCTTATGTTTCTATCAAACCTCATGCACGCCTCCCCTTTGACTTTGGACTCTCCTCTCTTTTAAATCAGGGTCAACCTTCATTTCAAAAAGAATTCAAAATTCCCTCTTTTTTTCCCAAATGGCACACCTCTTCACACTAAGAGACAATTCCCTTCATCGACAAGACATATATTTTCATTCAAGAGCCTTTCTAAAGTGTCTAGATGCATTGAATCACTCCATTGAGTGTTTAAATTGATTAGAGCCTTCTAGAATCGCTCAAAAATAGTAACTAACCGCCTTACTCCATCTTAATTCATCTCTAGTACCAGTTCTGGCACCTCTGGCACCAGCGTATTGAAGTTCCATGTTGTTCTCTAGATTCTGGCCCCTCTGGCACCAATTCTAGCTCTTCTGGCGCCGTTTCTCTGTATATTGGCACCTTTGGGGCCACTTTCTGGCGCCTTTGGCACTAGCTCTCTATATAATGACGCCTCTGGTGCCAGGATATTGAAAAGCTCCATTTTACCTCTAAATTTGTTCCTTTTGTTTCTTTTTGCTCAAAATACCTAAAATTGATATACCTACAACAAAACATGAAAGTACCCTTCTTTAAAGTGTAATATCACAAAATTTAAACATAAAATGTATACATCAAATTGCAGATTTTTTTTTGTGTATCAGTTGGTCCATAGAAATGATCTATAAATTGAGACTCTTTTTGGTCCAAGCTGCACCTATTTTAATCAAAATCTTAATTTTTTTTTATTTTTTATTACCCTATGCGTATGGTTCTATTAATCACTTCAAATCTCTTCCAAGAAAATTTGCTAAGATCTCCATATTCTTCACCTAATCAATATCAATCAAAATAATCATAAAAAGTTTCTACAAGTAGATACTAACTAGCAAAAAACTGTATTGTGATATGGTTTGGTCAACACTCGTAGGCTATTCAAAGCATATAGTCAGTCATCTTGTACAAGAGAACAACTCTCACAAAATAACAATTCTTCCAAGAGATGAACTCACCTACGAGAATAACTCTCCTTGGAGATGACCTCGTGCAAGAGAACAACTCTCCTAAGAGATTAATTATTTCGAAAGAAGGATTTATGATGAACAATTATCAAGGAAGGATGTTATTAAAATAATATTAATTAAAACATTTAGTTCAAAAAAAGAGAATAAGAAATAAAAGGCTGTTTCTTTGAATTCATATATAATAATGACATTATTTGTGACATTATAATGTATGAATTAACCGACTTCTAAATAAAGATGGCAAAAAGGAGGATAGATCCCCATCCATTGCGAGGCGCTCATTTCCTATAGAATCTTGTCTCTGTTTATGGTCCAATCCCTTATATTGTAACCCTATCAATCCACTTAAAAATAAAAATCCATCAAGATAAGAAATTCTCTATAATATTTGATACACCAAAAATATATGCATTTTTAGACCCATATTTTATACTCATTTTTTGTGGATATTGCACTTTAATGGAAGGTATTTTGATGTTTTCCTGCAGGTTGTTGATTTTTAGGTCTTAAAGCAAAATGAAATAAAAAAGGATGAAATTTAGAGTCAAAATTGAGTTTTTGAATAAATTCTTAGCACCGACAGCGCTGAGATCAACGCCGATGGCATAGAAAAATTTAACGCTAGAGACTTTTACTTAGCGCCAAACTAGTGCCAACGGCATCAAAGGCGGTGCATACCCCGTTTCTAGAAGATTTGATGTATTTGGATGATTTTTTAAAGAGTTTTTGGAGGCATCTCTTGGAGAACCGACCTTGGGCTCTATTTGGGGCCAAATTTCATCAGAAAATGGGCTCCTCTACGTTTTTCACTCCTCTACGTTCAACTTTTGCTTCACATCATTTCATTCCACTACCATATTGGAATCAATTAGTGATTTTGATTTCATAGTTTAGAGTTTTCGTGGTGAGATTTAGTGTGAAACTTTTTGTAAGAGTGTTGGAGATGAAGAAAAGTGACAGAATTTTTTTCCCGCATTTTTAAGGAAAGGCTACAAAGGATTTGGTTTGAGAAAGAGTTCCAGATAATTTTGTTTGTTTATTTAGTGTTGAATGAACTTTATTTTATGTATGAAGTTTGTGTTTTGTCGTATCTTTCTCAGGAAGTCTGAGTAGTTCCCTCTATCTTTCTCCCTACTCTAACATATGGTGATATGAAGAGATAAAATGAATGTGCCATAACTAAAATATAAAATAAATTATGATGATTTTTGAACTCAGAACTTAATTTACTTTTTCATTCTATCCAATTGATTTGCTTAAATATATTGTGAAACATATGATTGGGGAAATGGAGTATGAGTTCTACAACAGAGTGGGGAATACATTTGATTTCATGAAGGAGAAATTCATTCATGAAATTAAGTGAAAATAAATAGGGAAGTATTCTTTGTTGGGTGTAAAATTGGAGAACCTTTAGGGTGACAGACTAAAATCCCCAATTTGGTCTTAGTGCTTAAAAAATAAAGCGAGAGTTAGCCTTCAGGTGAAGGGAAGTGGGAGCTCTGGAGTGGTAGTCGGTATCCTCCTAACCTAGCCACGAATTTAGGGATTAAACCTAAGATTAGTGAATGATTTTCTATGCACTGTATCAGGGTAGAGAATTAAAATTACTCCTATTTGGCACAACTCATACTAAAAACATTTTTCTCATCTCATTTCATAAGAATTTCATTATAGTGGGAAGGATGCTTTTTCACATAAGAAATCTTCATTTTCTAAACATAATTCTAAGATTAGTATTTAATATTTAAAAGTTGCATTTCCATTTTTGCTAATAGTTAAGTAATTTAGTTTGGTTAAAATCTCAACATTTGAAATTAGTGACAGTGATTTTGTTTGATTTTCTATAAATTTCCTATTAAAATTTATCATTGCTAACTTACACCTTCCCTGTGGGATCGATATTTGGGGCTTAAATAGAAAGTTCATTATTACTTGATAATGATACATATACTTGCATAGAATCCCATTATTAATTCCCTATAATTATATATATTTTACACAACTTACTTTTCATAGAAGGATCAAGTTTTTTGCTTTGTAGTTGTGTCAACTTCATAAATCTTTACATACAAAAATTCGGGATCAAGTTTTTGGCGTCGTTATCTGGGAAGGTAACAGTTAAATTTAATTAAATTAAATACTTTTCATAAATTAGGAAATTTAAATAATATATATATACAAATTTATAAAAAAATAAAAAATTAAAATATAAAAAATTCCAAAAAGAAATTTAATTAAGACTGTATTTTTAAGGAAATTTTACCTTGCTTGCTTTATTTGTTTATGTGGAATATTGGATCTAAAGTTTTATTACCTTACGATTCAGAATTAGAATGTGCTATTAGAAAAATTCGAAAAAAAATAAAAAGAAACTAAAAATTTGAAATAAATGGCGAATAATATAGAAAATCCAATAAATGAAAATTGGCAAAGACCTTTAAAAGATTATGCAAATCCTGCAGCAGATGAACTTCATTTAACTATTCAAAATCCTGAAGTTGCTGCTAATTCATTTGAGCTTAAACCTGTTATTATTCAAATGATACAAAATAATCATTTTGGAGGATCACCTGCTGAAGATCCTAACTTACATCTTGCTAGTTTTCTTGAAATTTTTGCTACATTTAAATATGAAAGATGTCTAATGATGTTGTTAGGCTTGGAATTTTTTCTTTTTCTTTAAGGGAAAAATTCAAGGCTTGGTTAAATTCATTAGTATTAGGATCTATTAGAACTTGAGGAGAACTATCACAAAAATTCTTAACTAAATATTTTCCACCCTCGAAAACTGCTAAGCTTAGAAATGATATTATATCTTTTTGTTAGTTTTAAGGGGAATCGATATATGAAACCTGGGAAAGAATTAAGGATCTTCTTAGAAAATGTCCACACCATGCTTTGCCAGATTAGTTATTAATTCAATTTTTTTATAATGGATTGGTAGGATCTCTGAGATATATTATAGATGCTATTGCGGGTGGATCATTAATGTCAAAACCTTTTGATGAAGCATATTCTTTAATTGAAGAAATGGCTACTAACAATTTTCAATGGCAATCCTAAGAGAGTAGCCAATATTCATGATTTTGATGCAATGTCTATTTTGGCATCTCAAATTGCTGTTATTTATAAAAAGAATGATCAAATAGGAGTAAACTATTCTCAAATACCCCCAGTATTAGTGGAAAATTCACTATGACAGATTATTGATACTCAATAATCTTATATGAAACTTTAAACGCTATAAATAATCAAAATAACAATCCTTATTCTAATTATTTTAACCCTGGATAAAAAAATCACCCTAATTGTAGTTGGAATATTTATAATAATTTGGTGAATCCATCTGGAAATCTGAACAATCAAAGAAATCTTAATTTTCGACCTTATTATCCTC
>JXCR01055664.1:0-13403 GCA_002079205.1 Phalaenopsis hybrid cultivar | reverse complement strand
AGAGGTTGAGATCAATATGTGGAATTTCAAGTTGAGTAAAAAGAAGAGTTTTGAATTTCTAACAGTGGGGTGATTTCTAGTTTTCTAAGACTAGTCAATAGGAAAGTCCTATGGCTAGACCTAGGCTACTAAAGAAATTTTTTGAGATAGTCAATAGGGAAATCCTATGGCTAGACCTAGGCTACTAAAGAAGTTTTCTAGACCTCAACCAAAAGTGAGGTCAACATGATTATATAGAATATATAAAATTAAGCATATAAAAAAGTTGCATCAAGTTTTTGGTGTCGTTGCAGGGGAAGCTTCGGTAAGAACTTTAGGAGAATTTTAGTTGAAGTAACTAGGCTTTAACTTGGAAAAATGGATTGTCGTAAAAACTATNTTGCATCAAGTTTTTGGTGTCGTTGCAGGGGAAGCTTCGGTAAGAACTTTAGGAGAATTTTAGTTGAAGTAATTAGGCTTTAACTTGGAAAAATGGATTGTCGTAAAAACTACTTTTATGTGAAAAAGTGTTTTTTGTATGAAAAAGTGTTGTGAAAAAACTGTTTGTATCAAAAACAAGGTGTTTGTGAAAATGTTTTGTTGTTTTGAATATAGCTTTTGTTTTATTCATTTAATTGTTAGTGTATTATTTGTTGTGTTGTGTATGCAAAATAAAGGATCCATAGGACTTCTGCCTTATGATCCTGAGTTAGCAAAAAGAAAAAAAAATAAAAAAAAAGGACTAGAAAAATTAGAAATGGAAATGGTAAACAATCAAAACAATAACTTAGAAAAACATAATAAATATTTGAGGGATTACATAAATCCTACTACATATGAAATTCACTCAAGTATATAAACCCTTATCGTAGAAGCTGACTCATTTGAAATAAATCTTGGTATTATCCAACTGGCATAGAACAACCAGTTTGGGGGAACTCCTTTAGAGGATCCTTATTTACACTANTGTTTTATTCATTTAATTGTTAGTGTATTATTTGTTGTGTTGTGTATGCAAAATAAAGGATCCATAGGACTTGTGCCTTATGATCCTGAGTTAGCAAAAAGAAAAAAAATAAAAAAAAGGACTAGAAAAATTAGAAATGGAAATGGTAAACAATCAAAACAATAACTTAGAAAAACATAATAAATATTTGAGGGATTACATAAATCCTACTACATATGAAATTCACTCAAGTATATAAACCCTTATCGTAGAAGCTGACTCATTTGAAATAAATCTTGGTATTATCCAACTAGCATAGAACAACCAGTTTGGAGGAACTCCTTTAGAGGATCCTTATTTACACTTATCCAGTTTTCTAGAACTTTGTGCAACATTTTGCTATAACGGCATGTCAGAAGATGCTTTTAAACTAAGGCTTTTTCCTTTCTCACTACGGGATAAGGCTAAAATGTGGTTATATTCATTAGCACCTAGCTCTATTAAAAATTAGGAAGAGTTAACTCAGAAATTCCTAGCTAAGTATTTTCCACCTTTAAGGACTACTAAACTTAGAAACGATATTACCTCATTTTGTCAGTATGAAGGGAAATCAATATACGATACATGGGAATCAAACTACTAAACTTAGAACTCCTAAAAAAGTGTCCACAGCATGATCTGCCCAATTGTTTAATCATTCAAACTTTTTATAGAATCACATAGGTTTATAAGTGACGCTACCGCTGGTGGATCGTTAATGTCAAAATCATTTGATGAAGCATATGCTTTAATTGAAGAAATGGCTACAAATGAATTTCAATGGCCCAATACAAGGGTAAATTTTAAAATATAGCCAATGTTCATGATACAGCTGCGATTGCAATTCCTGCATTTCAGGTCGCTGCAATATCAAGAAAGTTGGACAAATTTGGAATTTACCAGCCTCAATTTACTCCAGTAAGTGAGGAAAGTTCATTATGGCATATGATTGATTCTAAATTATCATATGAGACTTTAAATACCATAAACAACTCGTATTCTAACTTTTACAACCCAAGTTTGAAGAACCATCCTAATGTTAACTGTAATCACACTACTTGGAGTAGAAACCAACAATGGGAAAATAATCATGCGAATCCTAATGAGAGTTGGAATAACCAGAGGAACACAAATTATATAGCTTCATCTTCACCGTACTCTAACAATGATCAACAATTTGAGGATAAGAAGCTATCTACAGAAGAAGTAGTATTGAAAATGGGAAACCAATTGCAAAGTCAAAATGTTGCAATTAGAAACATAGAGAATCAACTTGGACAAATTGCTAATTCACTTTGCTATAGACCCCAAGGAATACTTCCTAACGACATTGAGATCAACCCTGAAGAGAAAAATGATGAACGAATAGAAGCTATCCAATTAAGAAGTGGAAGAGAGATAGAAGATGTGGTCAGAAAAGAGAAAGGAATTATCAGAGAAACAAAGGAAAATAGAAAACCCGAAGAACATGTTTCTAAGGATCTAGAAAAATCAATATCTCCAACTAAAATCAATTTAGAAAGACCACCACCTCTATTTCCTCAAAGATGTAGACAACATGAGTTGGATAAACAATTTTAAAGGTTCATGTACGTACTTAAGAAGTTAACATTAAATATTCCTTTTTGTAAAGCTTTGAAACAGATGCCAAGTTATGCAAAGTTTATGAATGAGATATTACAAAGAAAAGGAAATTTGAGGATTACGAGACTGTTACAATAAGTGAGGAGTGCAGCCTTATATTTCATAAAAAGTATATTGAGAAACTTAAAGATCCTTCTAGCTTAACAATTCCTTATGTATTTGGAGAAAGATTATTTGGAAAAGCTTTATGTGATTTAGGATCGAGCTTTAATGTGATGCCTCTATCTATATTTAAAAGGTTAGGTTTAGCCAATATTTCTCCCACTACTATAACCCTTCAGTTAGTTAATCGATCTATCATTTATCCAAAAGGGGTTACAAAAGATGTGCTTATTAAAGTGGATAAATTTATCTTTCCTATGGATGTTATTGTATTAGATATGAAGGAAAATAAAGAATATCCCATTATTTTGGGGAGTCCTTTTCTTGTTACTGTACAAGCTATGATAAATGTGCAAAAATGAAAGTTAACTATGAATATTAATGACCATGAAACCACTTTTGATGTTTTAAAGGCTATAAAGTATCCAACTGAGAGAAAAGATGACAATTATTTTTGGATGGATGAAATTGATTATCTATGCAAAAAATATTTCCAAAAATATTTTGAGAGTAAATTAACATATGAGATCGAAATGGACTTTCATGATGAGTCTAGAAAGTTGTTTAAAGAAGAATGTATGTATGCTCAGGAGAGGTGTAAAATGATGGACGTTAACAAAAATAGTAAACTTATAATTCCATTTGCTGAAAAATCTCATGAACTTTAAATGAATATACCCCATAAAAATTTAAAGCCTACATATATAGAGAATTCATCTACACCACCAGCCATTATATCTTCATATTCGACTCAATCACAAGATGAACCTGAATTGAATGATAAGATCAGTAAAAGATCTCCAATGAAAAAGTTATTCAAAGTCACTTAATAGCATATTCTATGGTACAAAGACAGAATGAATGAGATTCTAATACTGGGGCAGATTATTAACGCAACTAATAATTACCCCACAAAGATTTTACCTAGTGACCTTGAGATAAATTCTAAAGAAATGAATGATGAGCAATTTAAAATTATTGAATTGATATTTAGAAGAGAATTTGAGAATATGTTTCAAGAGAACTTTGAGTTCAGAGATGAGGATAAGGATATTGAAATACCAATGGAAGAAATTCTTGAAGAAATAGAAGATAACTTGAAAGACAAAAGTAACCTAGAAGAATTTTATCCAGAATCTAAATTATCTAGAGAGAATCTGATCCAAAATTTTGGATATAATGAAGTATCATATAAAGATCCATTTCTTATAAAACTTAAGGATGATATTAGTATAAAATTTGAAAAAATTACTAGAAGAATATTAGATCTAGAAAGAAAGATGAGGAATAAGGATATGAATAAATTTGAACAGGAAGAGCTGAAAGAAAAAAAGTTAAATTTGAGGACTTTGTAGGAATCTCTGGATCTGGAAAAGATTGGGCGATTGATCAAGGATTACTTAACTGAAATTTTGATCCAGGTGGAATCATTCATCAGTCTAGCGTCATTAAACTAAGCATTTTATGAGGGGCAACCCATAGTTATCAGTGTGGTTTGATTTAGTATGCTTAAGAGTCATGATTGCTAGTGTTGTCTTATGTTTTCTTTAGTGTGGATTGATTAATTTGATTGAAGATTGGTAGATGTTTGGATTGTTAGTGGTTTAATTGGCTTTTTATGTGTCAAGAGGGAGGTGATTTCTTAACTTCTTATTATGGTTAGACCTGTATGTTCTCTTGTAATAGTTGGATTGACGAGTCCACTATAATTCTGGTCTAACCCAGACTTGAGTTTTAAAAGAGACATTATGAATTTATCAGTGACAATTCAATCTCAGTTTTATTACTTCCTTTATTTGACCTTATTTTCATTTAATAGGAGTAGCTAACCTATTTGATGAGTAATATGTGAATGAATTTACACTATCCTTATAACTATTAGAGGTGCTTAATTTAAAGGATTAGAGAATGCCTGAGATTGGTGCCTAGGAGCCATTATATCAGGGATAATTTTATCTTTGGGATTAGAATCCATTAAACCCTTTATAAGTACCCAATATATTTGTATAGTGATTCCGTAAGAAATTGGAAGTAAGTTAGTGAGATGTGATGAGTTAAAGGAAGAATTGACATCATTTATTATATGTGTTTGTGTTTGTGTTACAATAATAGGACTTGAAGAACATTTTTATATTCTAATGCTGATACATGTTATGTCACTTAGAATTTTATTTAGTTAATTTCATTCTAGCATGTTTAGTTTAGATTTACTTTCTACTACATGTTTTCTATTCTAATAAATAAATGTAGATGTTATTGATAGAATTTCTAAATTATTTTTCTTCCCTTATATTTTCTTGCAGTAAATGCTGGACATGTTAAAAATCAAGTTTGGGGGTAGGAAGAAAAAGAGACTATAAAGCTAAGTATACTTCCTTTTAGTTTAATATTATTGCATGCATGTTTTAGGCTAGATTTACATTCTCCTGCTTATGAATGTATATAAATTTGATAGGATGTCGTAGAAGCTAGTAGATTCAATTACTTTTCCTTCCTGCTACATTTTATGGAATTAATTCTAAAATATTTAAAAATGCAAGTTTGGGGGAAAAGAAAATTTTCTTTTGAAAAGAAGTAAACTAAATTTTATTTTTCGTTAATTAACTATATTTTTAAAATTAATGTAACATGACCTTGGAATTGGAGTTTAACTTTAAATGACTCTATTTATGTTTGTAAATATTATGTTAAATTTATGTAAAAGTTTTGAATAATGAAGATTAATTCTAAAATTAAAGATATTTGGTATGAAAGGATAAAATTATATTTTTCTATTTAAAGTAAAGGAAATTATATTTTTGAAGTATTAAAAATTTTAGAGTTTCGTGTAAGAAGAAAGGTAAGGAGTTTTTGACTTTAAGAAGAGGATCGTTGAGTTAAAAATTATTAAAGGCTATCCATATATAGTAATCCTCACTTGAAAAAAAAAAAGAAGAAAAAGGAAAAGAGAAAAAAAAGAGAAAAAGAAAAGAAAAATGAGTGAGGAGAAGCTTGAGGAGATGCTTATCAAAAATTGGCTTCACTTGAATAAACTTAAGGAAAATGCTTTATTACATTTTCTAAACTTGTATTGGAGTATTAGTAGCATTACTAGTAAAGTTTTCATGAAGTTATTTTTCAAATGAATGTTCTTTATATCCTTGATATAACAAATTACAAATCCTCTTGAACTGAATAGAAAGTCATAAATCTTAAAATTGATTACTAAGTATTCTTAGACTTAGAGTTTGAATCTAAGTTATTAAAGGATTTTCTTAAATTTTACTATTTTATTTACTAAACTAAAGTAGAGAAGTTTATAAGTTAGTTTCTATCCTAAGCCATATTTTTATGTAGTNAACTTAGAGTTTGAATCTAAGTTATTAAAGGTTTTTCTTAAATTTTACTATTTTATTTACTAAACTAAAGTAGAGAAGTTTATAAGTTAGTCTCTATCCTAAGCCATATTTTTATGTAGGAAAAGGGTTACTTGAGGACAAGTAACATTTATGTTTGGGGGATTTTTAAACACCTAAAAAATGTGCAATTTTTCATATACTTTTAATGCCTATATTTGGTGATTTTCAATGACATTACTTTTTAAAGGAAGGTATTTTGTATATTTTTGGGTTCAGGTACAGAAAATGTAGTTTTTGAGAAAAAGAAGCAAAAACGATGCAATTTGAAGCAAAAACGAGCAAGAAAGACAATTTTGTCTTGGCACATTTTGATATGTATTTCTGTACTTAATCTCTTTGACACTTCTCACACATTTTTTAATGTAATTAGACTTCAAATAAAGGTTATTTTTATGATTATTTTGTAGTTCTATCTGTTAGGAAAGTAACGGAGCTAAAATGGAGCGAAAAGGAGCTAAAAGGGAGTCAAACAAAGCAAACTTAGGGAGCTACACAGGGTGGGCGCCGGCAGTGCCAGAGCCAACGTNCATTTTTTAATGTAATTAGACTTCAAATAAAGGTTATTTTTATGATTATTTTGTAGTTCTATCTGTTAGGAACGTAACACAGCTAAAATGGAGCGAAAAGGAGCTAAAACGGAGTCAAACAAAGCAAACTTAGGGAGCTACACACGGTGGGCGCCGGCAGTGCCAGAGCCAACGCCGGCAGTGCTGAAGAGCAGAAAAATGATGCCAAAAACACCAAAAATAGCGTCGATGGTGCCCCAAATGGTCATGGATCGTTTTGATGTTCTAGAAAGCTCCCAAGTGATTAAAACACCCCATGAAGCAATTCATTGAATCTATAGGCTTAGATAAGGCTTTTTAATGGTCTTTTGGATGAATAGATTTGTCTCTTAGAAAAAGGAGGGAATTTGTGTCTCNAGCGTCGATGGTGCCCCAAATGGTCATGGATCGTTTTGATGTTCTAGAAAGCTCCCAAGTGATTAAAACACCTCATGAAGCAATTCATTGAATCTAGAGGCTTAGATAAGGCTTTTTAATGAAGAGACATGTCTTTTGGATGAATAGATTTGTCTCTTAGAAAAAGGAGGGAATTTGTGTCTTNAAAGCTAAGTATACTTCCTTTTAGTTTAATATTATTGCATGCATGTTTTAGGCTAGATTTACATTCTCCTGCTTATGAATGTATATAAATTTGATAGGATGTCGTAGAAGCTAGTAGATTCAATTACTTTTCCTTCCTGCTACATTTTATGGAATTAATTCCAAAATATTTAAAAATGCAAGTTTGGGGGAAAAGAAAATTTTCTTTTGAAAAGAAGTAAACTAAATTTTATTTTTCGNGGAAAAGAAAATTTTCTTTTGAAAAGAAGTAAACTAAATTTTATTTTTCCTTAATTAACTATATTTTTAAAACTAATGTAACATGACCTTGGAATTGGAGTTTAACTTTAAATGACTCTATTTATGTTTGTAAATATTATGTTAAATTTATGTAAAAGTTTTGAATAATGAAGATTAATTCTAAAATTAAAGATATTTGGTATGAAAGGATAAAATTATATTTTTCTATTTAAAGTAAAGGAAATTATATTTTTGAAGTATTAAAAATTTTAGAGTTTCGTGTAAGAAGAAAGGTAAGGAGTTTTTGACTTTAAGAAGAGGATCGTTGAGTTAAAAATTATTAAAGGCTATCCATATATAGTAATCCTCACTTGAAAAAAAAAAAGAAGAAAAAGGAAAAGNATTAAAGGCTATCCATATATAGTAATCCTCACTTGAAAAAAAAAAAGAAGAAAAAGGAAAAGAGAAAAAAAAGAGAAAAAGAAAAGAAAAATGAGTGAGGAGAAGCTTGAGGAGATGCTTATCAAAAATTGGCTTCACTTGAATAAACTTAAGGAAAATGCTTTATTACATTTTCTAAACTTGTATTGGAGTATTAGTAGCATTACTAGTAAAGTTTTCATGAAGTTATTTTTCAAATGAATGTTCTTTATATCCTTGATATAACAAATTACAAATCCTCTTGAACTGAATAGAAAGTCATAAATCTTAAAATTGATTACTAAGTATTCTTAGACTTAGAGTTTGAATCTAAGTTATTAAAGGATTTTCTTAAATTTTACTATTTTATTTACTAAACTAAAGTAGAGAAGTTTATAAGTTAGTTTCTATCCTAAGCCATATTTTTATGTAGTAAAAGGGTTACTTGAGGACAAGTAACATTTATGTTTGGGGGATTTTTAAACACCTAAAAAATGTGCAATTTTTCATATACTTTTAATGCCTATATTTGGTGATTTTCAATGACATTACTTTTTAAAGGAAGGTATTTTGTATATTTTTGGGTTCAGGTACAGAAAATGTAGTTTTTGAGAAAAAGAAGCAAAAACGATGCAATTTGAAGCAAAAACGAGCAAGAAAGACAATTTTGTCTTGGCACATTTTGATATGTATTTCTGTACTTAATCTCTTTGACACTTCTCACACATTTTTTAATGTAATTAGACTTCAAATAAAGGTTATTTTTATGATTATTTTGTAGTTCTATCTGTTAGGAAAGTAACGGAGCTAAAATGGAGCGAAAAGGAGCTAAAAGGGAGTCAAACAAAGCAAACTTAGGGAGCTACACAGGGTGGGCGCCGGCAGTGCCAGAGCCAACGTCGGCAGTGCTGAAGAGCAGAAAAATGATGCCAAAAACACCAAAAATAGCGTCGATGGTGCCCCAAATGGTCATGGATCGTTTTGATGTTCTAGAAAGCTCCCAAGTGATTAAAACACCCCATGAAGCAATTCATTGAATCTATAGGCTTAGATAAGGCTTTTTAATTGTCTTTTGGATGAATAGATTTGTCTCTTAGAAAAAGGAGGGAATTTGTGTCTCTTTAAAAAAGAGGACTTGGAACCTCTCATATGCATGCGTGTGTGTGTGTGTGAGGGGGTGTGTGACTGAGAAAATATAGAGAATGTTTAGTGATCATAGAATAGAAGTAGAAATGTAGATTTATACTATTTTTGAGAGTTTATTTAGGGGATTTTGAGAGAATTTGTAAGGGAATGCTCTAGAATTGCATGGATCAGTGGGAGACTTTGTGGGAGAGATTTTCATCTTTCTTTCAAGGAGAAAAACCTAAATACTGTGTTCTTTATTATCTTATGATTTTGTAAACACTTATCTAGTGGATTTGCTTTGATGTAATAAAGTTTTTTGTTGTGTTTTCTTCGTGCTTTGTGATGTGTTTCTATTACTCTTTCTTCTTCTTAGGAAATAATGGAATGTGAGAATTATGCAATTATTTTACTTTTATTTTTATTTTACAATGAGTAGGATTCATGTTTTGGATTTTGAGATGCTTGCTTGATAAAGTTTTAATTATAAATGTGATGGTTTTTACTTAAACTTCATTTACATTACAGTAAAGGTCTGTCATATTGTTAAAATTCTTTGTAATTGCATTATGACCCGAGAGGGCAGTGTAATTACCAACAAAGTGGAAACACATTCAAATTCCATGGATGGTGATGTTTATAGGGGTTAGATGCAAATAAATAGGGAAATATACTTTGATGGGCGTAGAATTTAAGATTTTAGGGTGACAAACTAAAATCCCTAATTCAGTCTTAGTGTTTAACGAACTAAAGCGAGAGTTAGCCTTTAGAGGAAGGGAAGTGGGAGCTCTAGAGTGGGAGCCAGTATCCTCCTAGCCCAGCCACAGATTTTGGGACTAAACCTAAGATTAGCCAATGATTTTCTATAACACTGAATCAGAATAGAGAATTAAAATTTCTGCTTTTTGGCATATACAATTTTTAATGTATCTCATTCATTTACATTATCCAACTCACTACTTAAGAATAGTAGTTTTGAAAGTCTTAAAAATCTCCAAACCAATTCATCTAGAAAGGGTTATTTTTAGAATTTAATATTTACATTTAGGAATAGTTACTATCCTTATATTTAATATTCGCATTTATAAGTAGTTGCTAGAGAAAACACCATTTTATTTGACAATCCAAACTAAGGACTAATAGTAGTAAATTGGAATTTGACTAAGGAAATCTTTCCTTGCTTTCTCATGGGATTGATATTCGGGGCATAATCAGACAGTCCTATATTACTTGATCGATACATATACTTGCGTTTATATCATTGTGACTATATAGAATATATAGAATTAAGCATATAAAAAAGTCACATCACGGGGCAGAAAACACATCGACAGTATCTTCTTAAACAAAGACTCTTTCACCTTGTTAAAATGGAATTTCAGCACGGTGAAGGCAAATCTAATAGCATTAGTGATGATAACTCTCTTTATTATGGGAGCATCAATCATTGTTGGCATGGGAATAATAGATTCAATTATTATTGGAGTAGCCTTGACAGAAACAGGCTTAACTTGGGTAGGTATAACCTACGCTTTTTTAAAAGAAGGGAAGTCCTGAGTAGTTAAGATTAAACTCAGCTGACGATTCTTGAACATCTGGAGCGGCGACATTCACGACGATAAACTAGGTCTTTCTGAGTACTACTTCAAACACATCAAAGCTGGACATGAATTTGAACATGGTTCCTGCGTGACAAGCCTCTTGGTTGATAGGCAGATTGTAGGAAAAGGTCAAATTTAGGGAAAACATATTTGTTGTCATTTAGGAAAATTTTAATAACTAGTAACGGCCTATATTCGTAATTCCAGTGCAAACACTAAAATTAAAGAAAGTCATTCTGTGAACTAGGCACACAACATTCTTACTTTCATTTGATTTTGTTTGTGAGTGTTCATATCTTTTCATTTTGATTTTTAGTAATCAAATTTTGAAATATATTATTTTATTTTATTTTATTTTTTAAAAGTTATTATTTGTTGGCAGTTATTATATTGAAGAGCTAAATTTAATTTTGAAGGCTAAACGAGAGTTAAGGAAATGCAATGAATCTGCTCAATTTGCAAGCGACAAATCCAACTCAAGAGTCATTAAGTTCAAGTGATGTACAGGACCCAGTTCAGGACCCTCTTCAAAATGCCCCTCACTTTAGTGAAGCCCATTAACTAGCACACGTATTTGGTGGTCCAACCCCACATGAAAAGATAACCTAAAGATTTCTGAAACCCTTTGTTTAAGGATGATTAATCTGAGGGTCCTGGAATAAAAAAAAGTTGACCATACATGCTAAAGAAAGAAATGGACAAAGCATGCAAACAGAAAAAAATTGTAATTTAGACCATGATGGTCATGGACACCTTACTGATGTATGAAGACAAAAAACTCTCGATCATATTGGAGAGAAAAACTAGTCCTCATCGGAGTGGCTTGAAGTTGTCGGTTGTCACACTGAAGCTTTTTTGGTTGCTTTGAAAATATAATTTAATATATATATATATATATATATATATAAGTTTAAAAAGTAGTATTTTAATTTTAAAAATATGAGACTAAACCAATCTCATATATTTAATAATTTAGATGATCAAGCACAACATCATGAGTGATGCACCTATTCTTAGGAATTAAAACATTACTCAATAGTGAGGCTCAATAAAAAAAACTAAAGAATTTCTTACATCCATTTTGGTTTGTGAATCTTTATGTTGATCGAAAAGTTCCTCTATCTAATATAAGAGACTAGATAATATTTATATTACCTGGGTTTTAAAGTTTCCTATATGAGAAAGCCCCCATAGTTAAGTACATCTTAGACAAACGAAGTCACCTAAGAAAATGCTCAATTTAGATCAGAGGTATTTGTCTTCATGAATGCATTGTTTAGTGTTTCCAAAGCAGAATATTAAAAATTTAAATGGGAATGGATCAAGTAGGAATAGTTATTATAAAATCTAATTGTGGAACGGTAGGGGATGTCACAGATCCTGAGGAGAATATGAGTGACTTCCCAATCTATTCTATGGTTTGGCTTCAGTTTCAAAGAGATATTGTTAGATGTTCAATTTTTTCAATTTTCGGGCTAGCTTTATGGCTTACATTTATATTCTAAGGTTTAGGGCTTACATTTGCATGATACCGATTGTGAAAATAGCCTAGGACGATAGGAGGACTTATGTGGTATAAAATGACAACCTCAGAGCCTAAAGAGAGTTAGGACTTATACTACTCAGGATGACTAAGAAAGAGCCTAAAGATAGTAAAAATTTTATGACGTGCTAGATGAAATACCTTGAAGTATTATGACTTGTTATTTAATTCTAAAGAAAGATTTGTTGATGTAGACCCATTTGCTCTTTCAAAGACATTCTTCTGTATACCCTCATCATGATGCCTATGGTGTTTGCTCTGAGCTATTGGTGGAAGTAGCAATTCCAAGATTTAAGGTTTAATAATTTTGCAGTTTACGTGTCAATGTTTTGATTTTGTTGTTGCTATTATTTAAATATTTTATTTGGGGGAATTTTAATTTAATTAGCACAACACCAGTTATGATCCTTTGATTCCCTCACTCTGGCATTGCTATTTTCTTATGCATTTACTTACCCTGAATGAGTAGTTAGGCTCACTTAGACCGGAGAGTTCTTATTAGCAACCGTGGGTTATCTCATCCGAAAAATCCTCGTGAATCTAGAAGGAGTGATTTAAGGGTGTCCACTTGGTTTAAAAGTGTATTTATATTTTGAAAGTGTCTTTTGTTGTTTTTTATTTTGGTTTGGTTTTGCATGTAAAGTAAATAAATGCGTGTAGAAATTTTGTAATGTAAATAAGAAAATTGCACTGAATGAGATGTACATGCATACTTGAGCCTCCGCTACTGATGCATGGATAATATCATAAAGCATAGTATATTTCCAGGGATTTGAATAAATTGTGAAGAAAAAAAAGCAGGAAAATCTATTACACGAAAGTAGCAAAAGAAAGTTGTAGCAAAAATACGAGCACTCAAAGCAAAACCATAGTCACATATTGAAGATCAGGACTAAGTTTAGGACATTGATGAAGGTGGGGCCTAAGAGTTGGACTTTGTGCTTTCCAACCATGGGTAAGAGCTATCAACCCAATAATCTATGGAGGATAGTTTTTAGCATCAATCCTAGTGACTGATCGTGGTCCTATGTAAGTTTTTTTCAAAATTCATTAATCTTTCAAGCAAAAGTTGTTATTTAAAATTTTCATGAATAGTTAAATTTAACAAGAGAAAGAATCTTCTTTCATTTTTGTAAATATTCTTCAAAGTAGTGTAGTTCACATGCTAATCAAATTAATCAAGCTAGGATTACAGGCGACCTAAGTGTATTGGAGGCAACAATCCCACCACGAGTTGATGAATGGTAACATCACTGCTTG
>JXCR01055645.1:190070-226960 GCA_002079205.1 Phalaenopsis hybrid cultivar | reverse complement strand
ATTGTGTGTTATTCATGTGTTATTGATGTGTTATTGTGTTATTATAATACCAGGAATATTCCTAGGACACAATAACACATGAATAATACACAATGACACATGAATAACACGGGGGGAATATTCCCCGTGTTACTGCGCCGTATTTTTTCTCTGTCGCGCAGTGTGTTGTGGCATGATTTTATTGGCTACGCACGTTACTCTACGTGCTTAGTACTGATGTAATATTTTTTCGCAACTTAGGAGTGCAAACTAGCCGAACACGAGCCAGCTGTATATAATTCGAGCTAAAAAATTGTGTCCATGTTTGGCTCGCTTTTTTTTCGAGTCAAACACTAGTTGTTTACGAACAAAGAGTCGTTTTGATAATCCTAACCACATTGTCATAAGATGTTAATGATTGAGGCAAGATTTAAAAATTATTGTTAGTATTAAAACATCATTTGAATCTAATTTAATAATTTTCATTCTATTTTATTAATTAGTACTTCTAATTGATTATAGATCTTTNAGGATGCACAAGAGTGTGCAAATTATAGAGGAATTAAGTTGATGTGTCATACTTTAAAGTTATGAGAGAGGGCAAATAAACATAGGTTAAGACACATTACAAGGATTTCTCATAATCAATTTAGATTTATGCTAGGAAGGTCTACTATGGAAGCTAACATTTATTGAGAGGTTTGACGGAAAAGTTCAGAGATAATAAGGAGAATGCACATTTGATTTTTATTGATTTAGAAAAAAACTTACGATAAGGTTCCAAGAGATATCATTAGGAGAGTTCTTGAGAAGAAAGGTGTTGATATGACAGATATTCTAGTCATTATAAATATGTATACTAGAGTTGTTACTTGTGTTCAAACTGAAAGAGGATTGACCAAATATTTTCCTATTTCTGTTGGATTACATCAGAGATCGGCTTTAAGCCCATATTTTTTTGCTTTAGTTATAGATGGTCTTACTAGACATCTACAGGAGGATGTACCCTGGTGTATGCTTTTTGCTGATGATATCCTTCTCGTGGATAAAATAAGAGAAAAACTCCAGAAAAAACTTGAATTATGGAGGTCTACATTCGAGTCTAAAGGCCTTCATTTAAGTAGAACTAAAACTGAATACATGGAATGTAATTTTAGTAGTAGTAGCTCTAGTGACAGAAGTGTGATTTTGGGTAATCAAATTATTAAAAGGTATGAACAATTTAGATATCTTGGGTCCGTTGTTCAAAGCAATGGCGATATAGATGTGGATGATAATAGTAGAATTCAAGATGGTTGGTTGAAGTAGAGGAAAGCTTCGGGCCTTTTGTGTGATAGAAATGTACTGCTTAGACTGAAAGGAAAATTTTATAAGACAGTGGTGATTGTTTCGGGCCTTTTGTGTGATAGAAAAGTACCGCTAAGTCTGAAAGGAAAATTTAATAAGACGGTGGTGAGACTTGTAATGCTCTATGGCGCTGAATGTTGGCCTTTAAAAGAGAAGCATAATAATAAGTTAAGTGTACCCGAGATGAGAATGATTAGGTAATGAATGTGGGCCTTTAAAAGAGAAGCATAATAATAAGTTAAGTGTTGCCGAGATGAGATGATTAGGTGGGAGGGGAGAAGCATAATAATAAGTTAAGTGTTGCTGAGATGAGAATGATTAGGTGGATGAGTGGCTGCAAACTTAGAGACAAAATGCGAAATGAATATATTTGTGATAGGGTTGGTGTAGCTCCTGTGATAGAAAGACAAAATGCGAAATGAATATATCCATGATAGGGTTGGTGTAGCTCCTGTGACGGACAAAAATAGAGAAAGTCATCTTAGATGGTTTGGTCACATTAAACGTCGACCATATGATGATCCGATCAGGAGAGTAGATGTTTTATATTCGAATAGTGTTAAGAAAGGCAGAGGTAGACCTATGAAGACTTGGGATTATTGTATATAAAAATGATCTTAATTTACTAGAACTAAATGAAAATATGACACTAAATAAGATGCAATGGAGAAAAAGGATTCATGTAGCCGACCTCACGTAGTGGGATTAAGGCTTTGTTGTTGTTGTATACAAATCCACTAGCATGTCTATTTAAATCTTCTCCAATAAAATTTCTTTCTTTAAGAGGTAACATTTGTATTAATTTTTCTAGTTAATTCCAAAATTTTTCTTTTGAATATATATTTAAACCTACTTGAGTAGTATAAACTCTTACAACATTAAGAATCTTAATATCAATAATAATCATTAGGGTTGTAATTCTATCTCCAATTCTATTAATTTTTATAATATTATCTTTCAAACTCTTATTTATAAGAGTTATATACACCATTTTTAGTATGACTCATGTCAGAATATTAAAATTTAAAATCTAAGCTATCAATCTCACTATTTTTCTCGAGNAATTTTTATAATATTATCTTTCAAACTCTTATTTATAAGAGTTATATACACCATTTTTAGTATGACTCATGTTAGAATATTAAAGTTTAAAATCTAAGCTATCAATCTCACTATTTTTCTAGAACTCATTTAATTTCTTGAATGCATAAGATATTTTTCTTCCAATAAACCATAATATCTACTAATTTCACTAGTTTACCCTGAAGAGTAATGATATTCCAAGATCATATCATAATATTAGTATTATGGACAAACTTTTTTACCCACATTTGTCCATGATATGAGAACATTTGCTTATTTAACACTACATCCAGATGACGATATAACAACTTTTGTACACTTTTTATTGTATTCATGTTATACAACATTTATACATTGATTTAAAGAATTAAGGTCATGATTTTTTTGACAAAAAATTTACGTTGGTTGTCGCCTCAACAACATAAAAAAAGTGGAAAAGAAAAGAGAAGAGATAGTTNGATATATAAATTAAAATAGAGAAAATATAAGTCTCATAATTTTGATTTAGAATATATTCAAAATATTCAAAGGAAAAATATCTTAAATTATAATATTATTTATTGAATTAATAAAAATAAGATTAGCGTATCAGCATTACNCAGACAACCCCGCCCACGCATCTGTCTCTCTCCTCCAGATCGCGTCGTCGAGCACCCTCCCCGCAGCCTCACCACCGTCGCTAGCGGCCGTATCCGGATGTGAAGACGCCGTGGAGGATCCAGATGTGAGGAACTTCTCAAGTGAGGCGACAAAGGAGTATTCTGGAGGTGGGGAGTTAGCGTTGCGGTTTTGGGAGAGAGGGGTGATAGGCGCCAAGCAGGTAAAGGTGGGAGAATCACCAGCGAGGCAGCGGGAGGAGGATAAGAAGAAGAATATGATGGATGCAAGGGCGAGGAGAGAGAGAGCGGCGATGAAGATAGAGGGAGGAAAGGAGAAGAGAGATCTATTGGGGTTTAGCGAAGCAAAGCTCTTTCCTGCCATTGCTCGCCGGAGCTGCAAGCAGGGTAGGGGGAACTGGTTCCCCCAAAGAAATAAATAACCAATAAAATCACGCCACGCGTAATAAGAAAAAAGAAAGCAATACGGGGAATATTCCCCCCGTATTATTCATGTGTTATTGCATGTTATTCATGTATTATTGTGTGTTATTCATGTGTTATTGATGTGTTATTGTGTTATTATAATACCAAGAATATTCTGNGAGAAGAGAGATCTATTGGGGTTTAGCGAAGCAAAGCTCTTTCCTGCCATTGCTCGCCGGAGCTGCAAGCAGAGTAGGCGGAACTGGGGTTCCCCCAAAGAAATAAATAACCAATCACGCGTAATAAGAAAAAAGAAACTGTGCAGCAATACAGCAATACGGAGAATATTCCCTCGTATTATTCATGTGTTATTGTATGTTATTCATGTGTTATTGTGTGTTATTTATGCGTTATTGATGTGTTATTGTGTTATTATAATACCAAGAATATTCTCAGGATACAATAACACATTAATAACACACAATAACACTTGAATAACACGGGGAATATTCCCGACAGAGAAAAAACGGCGCAGTAACATGAGAAATATTCTTCTCTATGTTATTCATGTGTTATTGTGTGTTATTCATGTGTTATTGTGTTATTATAATACCAGGAATATTCCTAGTACACAATAACACATGAATAATACACAATGACACATGAATAACACGGGGGGAATATTCCCCGTGTTACTGCGCCGTATTTTTTTCTCTGTCGCGCAGTGTGTTGTGGCATGATTTTATTGGCTACGCAAGTTACTCTACGTGCTTAGTACTGATGTAATATTTTTTCGCAACTTAGGAGTGTAAACTAGCCGAACACGAGCCAGCCGAATATAATTCGAGCTAAAAAATTGTGTCCATGTTTGGCTCGTTTCTTTTTCGAGTCAAACACTAGTTGTTTACGAACAAAGAGTCGTTTTGATAATCCTAACCACATTGTCATAAGATGTTAATGATTGAGGCAAGATTTAAAAATTATTCTTAGTATTAAAACATCATTTGAATCTAATTTAATAATTTTTATTCTATTTTATTAATTAGTACTTCTAATTGATTATAGATCTTTTTATAGTCCGTTTGGGGCAGCTTGTGCGTTTCAAGATAAGCTGCTTATCCGGAAGCTTGGCCTGCGGGTTGACCACAGGGGTCGACCCGCAGCCTGCGTTTAGTGTAAAAACTCAAACGCAGTTTCAGATAAGCTGACNATGTTGTATGTATGTATGTATGTATGTATGTATGTATGTATGTATGTATGTATGTATATGTAATTATGACTTTGATATTTTCGGAGAACGAAATTGGTCTCTCTTAAAAGCACAGGGCAACTAATACGTCATCAACCAATTTATAATTTGACAAGAATATTGTAGTAAGACACAAATATTGAAGTAATTTTTTTAGCAAGAAATATTCAAATTTTAATTAAAAAGAATCCAGAGCTCTAATTTAGCAAACTTATAGTCAAATTGACTAGCTCGATGTGACGAAACCAATGATACCAAAATTAGTCCAATCTTAGTCAAAATCAAGCCCAAATCAAACCGCTAAACCATACTAGAAGCTTTCAATGCATCATTGGAAGGTCGAATGAATTTCCAGTTTGAAAAGCCTATAGTCAAATTGAGCATCTCAATGAGTTGAATCCAACAAGCTCAATATCGTTCAATTCTGACATCATTAAGACACACAAATGTTCTCCAAACGAATTTTGATTAAGGGATTCATGTTTGGCTCGTTTATATATCGTTCTACAAATTTTTTTGTGCTTGACTCGTTTGTTTAGCGAGCTAAACACACATGAGTTGTTCGCGAATAACGAAACATTTTGACAACCCTAGTCACACAATCGTAGGATGTTAAGCCTTGAACAACGTGTCGTAGGATGTTAAGGTGATATCCTTCTTGTGGATTAGACTAGAAAAAGACTAGGGAAAACTTAAATGGAGTGTAAAGTCCTTTGTTTGAGTATATCTAGAAAGTAATACTTGAAATGTAATTTTAGTAGTAGTAGCTGTAGTGGCAGAACTGTAACTGTGAGTGATCAAATCATTTAAAAGGTGTGAACATTTACTATATATAGTGTCTCTTGTTCAAAGTGATGGTGATATAGATGAGGATGTGATTGATTAGTAGATTTTAAGTTGGTTGGTTGGAACCTACATCATCTCAGCTCGAAGTCAGATCATTTAACATCTTAGTATGTTAGTTTTGTCGAAGATCATTAAACAGTCGAACATTGACTCATAATTGATTAAGGTGCTTTCCTCTAGTATTGCATGCCACTTTAGCTATACCAGCGTGCTCACATATATATTTGTTTCATATTTTGTTTCTTAGATATACCATACGAATNTATATATATATATATATATATATCATTATAATTAAATTTTGAAACAAATAAATGTAAATTATTAATATTTAAATGACTCATAATTAGTCAAGTTCTATGTACATTACTCATGGTTATCATACTAGTTAAATAACTCAGAGTTGTCAATTTTTTTAATTGCAGGATTAGCAAGGCACACAAAAAAACATGAGATAGAGAGAGCACCAATGATCTAGGAAATCTAAAAAGTGAGACTTGGGGACTTCTTTAGATCATTCAAATTTACAGTTTGAATGATCAAGTCTTCATGTTCATGCCTCAGTTTTGACCTATTATTTCTAGGTTTAGATAAGAGATTTAGGGTTTGTTTGGGCAGTTGCAGCTTATTGAATAATATGCTGATAAGTTAGGTGCGATGACTATTACAAATTTTTATTTTTTTTGGGAAAAGTCAGACCGCAACCAGATAGGTGCGGTGTGAAAACGCTGTTTTCGGCGTTTTGCAAACGCATAAGCTGTCAAAACACATTTTACCCAAACAGGCCAGACGCGTTTTCAAAACGTCACAGCACCAAATAAGCTGCCCCAAACGGACCCTTAGACATGATAAGAAAAGTCATAAACTAAAAAAAGCTAGTAATATTTTTGAGATTTGTTTCGATATATTTTTAAAATATGAAAACAAAAATGATTGTGACTGACTGAGAAAGAAGATTTGTCATAGATATGACAAGCAATGGACATAATTGATAATGATTATGATAGTTAGTCATATTGATATTCTCATGAGTAGTTCTAAGGATATAACTAGTGATCCAATAATCAAGCATACTTATTTATTGACTCCTTCAACTAATAACTTTGCCCAAATAATTTACAATGAATTCTATTTTAGGTTCTATTCCAATTTTCTTAAGGGATGTTTGCGACTTTCTTGATGAACCAACTAGTTGTGCTAATTTGAGAACATTTTTATTAAATTTTTTTTTTTAAGATGTAATGATTTATTGAGTTATGAATGATTGGTGTCAGGTATCTTGTGAAGCGTATGACAACCATGCAAGTATACGTGTTTATCAAGTAATACAAAGATTTGAGTTTATGTATCGATCCCACTTATTAATTTTTCAAAGAGTCAAAATTCTAGTTTATTGATACTAAGTCAAGTTTAGGGGCGGAACCAACATTATTTTTAAGGTGAGTAAAATCATCAAATGTTTATTTTTTTTAATTATTGAGAAAAATATATATATATTGAGGAGGTATGGGAAAATTATTAAATTGCCAAAATTACATAAGTACAAAAATTAAATTTTACTATCTAGGTACCACCTAGAGATAAACTAGTTTCTTCCCTAGTCTAGCTTGAAAGGTCTAGTCTTTGAAAGTTACTGATCCTAAATTGCAAAAGATAATGTCCTATGGAATTAGATTAGGATTGTTCTGACTGTGCAAATGAAAACCATACTCATGTGAATTGGATGGTGTGAATCCTCGATATTTTTTAAATTAATTTCCAAACTAATGTTATCAGCCATTGACAAATTCACCTTATCCCTTAATAAGGCCATAAGAAAAATTGTAAACTCATATTACAGTTAAGTTAGCTTAACCATACAAAGTTTCCTAGAAATTCTACTAATAATATTCATATTACACTAGGTAATTTTCTGTTATCCTACTTTTTTTCTAGGCTACGGTCATAAGTACTAGATCACAAGGAATTTTAACATTTTAGTTGGTTATATTGAAAGTAAAGTAATAATTGAAAGGATAACACAATAACATCAAATTATTTCTTGGAAACATCAGACAAAATTTATGAAAAAAATATGATTCATCACATTACCACAGAAGCATGAAAACACTTAACTGACTACTCATATTTGAAGAACTTAATGAGAAAACTATGAAAACCATAAGTGTTTACAAGAAAAGAACGGTCTAATCAGAGTTAATTTTCTTTGAATTACACTAAAATCCTCTCTTCACAGTGATTTTTCCCTTGCATTGATCTCCAAAGTACAAGCACTAACTTATTTGCAAATTTCTTCTTATTCTCATCCAAGTTCACTCATACTAAATAAATCCTAATCACTAAATGGTGAAATAAAATGTGATAACTTCGCTTCTCTTTTTCATCCACCCCCATTGGCCTTAGTCTCGCTCCAATTTAACCCATTAAACACAAAACAACCATAAGAAAACTTCACAAACCATAATCCTGCTCATTTGGGTGCTTGTACATGGGACTACTAGCACAAGGGCGTTGGGACCTAGCACCTAGCTGCTGAGCAACTAGCGTGGAGATATCTAAATTATAGCATTGGAGCGCCGGGGTGTTGGATTTTATGGCACCGAGTTACTTGTGCCCTCATTATGTCATCTCTATATTTTGCACGATTCAACCACCCCTATTAGATGCCTAGGAGCTAACTCTGATGATTTAGTCACATATTCGTCAATTCCCCCCTAATCTTCCAATCAATATCACATATTATATAAAAGTGGAATAAAGAACAACATTGAAAATCATATTTACACTACACCTCAAATAATCTTATATCTAAAATTAAACTCAATTGAATTACTTAGTAGTTCTCATCTTAGAATTTTCTTATTGTTTAAGAAAATTTTATAATATCTTATAAAGTGTGCAAATAACATTAAAGAATTGAGTTTTCATTAATTCCTAGTAACTTAACACTTCTTCTACTAACTTCTTTCTAAGCATAAAGTAATCTTAAATCAGTTAATTTAGTTTGACTAAAATAAATTCATTAATCAAAGTTATATATGGGTCAATTAAATTTTTTATCAAACAATCCAATATTTGTTAATTTTTTCTTGATTATTGACACATCATCAACTAATTTATCATTTGACATGAATCTCGAGGCATGACATGAAGCTTGAAGCAAATTTTTTAGAGCAATAATGTTCAAACAACAATTAAAAATAAACCACAACTTTGATTTTAGCAAACTTATAGTAAAATTGACCAACTCGATCAAACGGTCCACCTAATGTTACCAAAATTGGTCCAGTTTGAGTCGAATCAAGCCCAAATCATGTCGTTAAACCACTTTGGAAGCTTTTAATATGTATTTGGAAGGTCAAATTGATTCCAAATCTAACAAGCTTATAATCAAATTGAGTGTCTCGACGAGACGAATCAAAGGAGCTAAATATCACTTAATTCTACCGTCAATAAAGTATTCATATGTTCTTTGAACGTCGTTCCATTGAAGTAATCTATCCAGACCATCTGATGGAATGGTTTGAAGTTCATCCTTATTTGCAGAGAGACCTCTCTCAGATTTTATAAATAGGGCCTTACCCTCCTTTTAAGAGGAGACCTAGTCTTGGAGCTAAAAAAAAGATTGGAGCCTATTAAAGAAGCAGTTGAAGATCAACATCATTTCTCCACCAAAAATCTGGTGAAGTCCTTTTACTCCTAGGTTGTTGATTATCGTCAACCTCTACTCGTTGGCCACCACATGCTTCTTGAAAAGAATTCCCATTTGCAGTCACAACGTGTGTTACAAAGTTCCAACATACTTTATGACATGGTTAAGCACTCGAAGGAGCAATATGTCATCTAGTATAATATGCTACGACGCACCCCTAAGATGGTGTAACAACACACCATAAATATAATACATGATGTGCTTAATATATGGTGCAACAATGCGCCCCATATATAGTGCAACACACACCTCAATGATGGTGTAATGACACACCCCACATACTATGCAATAATGCAACTCAAAGGAGGTGTAAAAATGCACCCAAAAGGTACTGAATTTCTCTAAAATCCTAAAGCTCTCTCATTGCAACCGACCACTAAGGCATATGTGAACAATTATAGCCTACATGGTTCATAGCTTGTACAGATCCTGATTTTGGCCTCTGTTGCTGCAGACGACATCACAGTTCAGTAGTAAGACTTATGCGACCAGTTATGTCCTATGCAGCTCACAGCTCATGCAGCTCCTGACTTCATCTTCTGTGACCTACGGAAGTTATCACATCTCACCATTATGGACTATGTGACCAACTCCGACCTCTGTGGTTCATAGCTCATGCAACTCCAAACTCTGATCCATACAACCCACGAATGTCATGACAACTCACCACAACGGCCTACGTGACCAATTATGAACTACGTGGTCCACAACTTTTCTTGCTCCCAATTCCGACATATGTGTCCTATGGACGACATCAAAATTCACTATTGTAGCAAACATGAACAACCGTGGCCTTCATTTCTCACAACTTGTGCTACTCCCAACTTTGCCTCTATGGCATATGGACACCAAAACAACACTTTACAACAACCTATATGACCAACTATGACCTTTATGACCCACTTCTCATATAAATGCTAACTCCAGCCTCTACGACCTACCGACATTATCGAAGCTTACCACTACAACCTGTGTGATCAATTGTGGCCTACATGGCTCACAGCTCCTACAACATTCTACTACAATCTCCTTGAACAACTGATGCTCATGAAACAACCATTTGCATCCCACATGGCCAAATGTTATAATGACACAACGACATACACAAAAAGCTGGCACTGCAGTCATCATTTACAATATTCATAGCTTATTGTTGCCTCTATAACAATCAATTAAGGCCCTTGCAACCTACTATCACCGAGAACCAAATTCATTGTAGTCATGTTACGACTATTATTGATGAAATACAATTATACATTTACAACGATCAATATTGTAACTTCATCTTCCCTAACTCAAAAGAATAGTGGACGTGTGTACTCACAGTTCACTGTGGATTAATTCAACGAGGTAGTTTTTCCTTTTTTAGGATTTTTGCATAAAAATTGAGGTGTCTCCTCTTACTTACTTATCCTTAATTACCTAAGTGTGTGACAGGTCTTCAAGCAACATAAAGACAATAATTCATTACTCTACCACCGAGATCTTCTAACACACATCGGTTTTGTTGCTGTTGGAAACAAAATCCTGTTCAACATAGTCTTCAAGTTTAAGACATTGAGCCCCTACATTTTTTCTTAATGACATACATCATTCAACTAGTGAATGGACCTCCTTTAAACCTCTTGAAGATTATTTATGAAACTTTTTTGATGTGGGCGTCCACCTTCACTGTAGTCTCAAAAAATTGTTCTTGTTCAGGTCCCATGCATGATTGTAGTGAAGTAGTCTTCTCGCATTCTATCAAGATATAATTTTTATGATAACTTCTTCCTAACAGGGGGCAACTTTCATTACAAGCTTGAATGGTCTCTGACGTTAACGTCTCGAGCACAACTATGGCAGGCCAGTCATCCCTTCAAACACCAAATCTTTGAGAACCACTTCCAGATTAGGGAGAAACTTCATAAATCATGCTTCCTTAACACCCCCACCCCCCAACATCATACTGGAGTTCTTCCTATACTGAATGAGGAAACTGATTTCTCAAGGTTTGAAACATGTCTACTTTATAAGATTATATGAAAAACACCTCCGCAAGGGAATAATAAATTCAAAAGCATCAACTAACAAGTTTTCAAATATTATTCTTGATTTTGGTTATAATCATCTTTTCATGAAAAAATATTATCCATTATGTCATATGCCCAAGTTTCAAGAAATACAGAGCATCTCTGGTACCTCATTCTAGGCTTAGATGATCTCACGGGACTCGATCTGACCACATCCATCACAGACTATGATTGTTAAGTAGAATCTTCGACTAACAGCCTTAGATAGGTTAAAAATCTTTAGTGGACTCCTTTAGACTTTTTGCATAATAAGTTAGGGTCGCAATCATAAGCTTCAATTAAATATATCAAATATATCGACCATCCTTGGTGGATTTCATATAACATTTTCCATTACAAGTTAACGTCGTTGAGCATCTCCAGCTATACAACCTAGAATGAGTCTTACATTTCTAACGTATTCTATTTTTGACTCTATTATGATATATGTTAATGTAGTCGAGCATCTCCATATATTCAACCTAGAACAGATCTTACATCTTTCGTGGATTACAGTTGTATTCTTCCACTACAAGTTGTGGTCATCGAGAGAACACGCTTTGGTTAAACAACCTTAGAAAAGTCGAACAATCTTAGTGACAACCAAGAAGTCGTATGACTTTGGCTCAAAAGTTGGGTAACAATATCCTGTAATCACCTATGAGGTGGGGTAACCATAAATAAAAAGAAAAGGCAAGAGCAATATCAATAACAACATAAAAAAATTTATAATATTAAGTTAAAGAAATAAGTACAAATAAAAGCTTTGCAGCCATGTACAAATGTCACACTAGGGAACAAAGGGCTACAAAGACCAACACATACTGGTACAAAACCTACAACAAAACAATATAAAAAGACTTCAATCCACTACAACATCTTCCTTATCATCACAAAGCTCACAACTTCATTTTATATTCTTTAAAATCCAACATTATCTCTTGAAAAACCATGCAAAGTTACACGTTCTAATCGAGAGTTATCCTTCTTATGCTTCCTAAGGATATGGTTGATGTTTACAAGCTCGGTCTTCCATCCTCTCAAAGAAAGAGGGCAGAGATTTTCGGCATCTCAACAATGTAGAAAATCTCTTTCAAAAACCATGAAAGAAATGCATAAAGCTTACTATGAAAAACATGACAGAATTGTAGAAAATCTCATCTAGAAAGCGTGACTACGCCGCTTAAAATCTTCTCCATAAAGCATGACATCAATACAAAAAAAGGGGTGTCGTAGAAATGTGAGAAAATTTTCTTTTGAAATCAGCATAGGAGCACATAAAATCTCTCCCATAAAATGCAACAGTATCCTCTAAAAACCCCTCTAGAAAGTGCAACAACAATTCAAAAGGGAAGCCCTATTAATCACACAAGAAGGTCGGGGGGACTCTACTTTTTTATCATTTTTTTCTAGGAGTCCCATTTATTGCACAAACATGTCAGATGACTCCATATTTCTTCTTCTAGGAAACTCGTTGATCCCTCGCTAGTAGGCCCGTGACTCCATTATTTTTTCTAAGAGCCCCATTGATCTTCTACAAGGAGGTCAGGGGCTCCACCTTTTTTTCTTCTAGAAGCCTCATTGATAGTAATAGCATGCCAGAGAACCCCACCTCCCTTCTCCTCTTTTTGGCCTATTTAAATGCTCAAAATAACAAAAAAAAAACAAAAAAAAATATCCAATATTGGTTTGACCCACAATTCAATGGCTTGTCTGTCTACCATCCATCAAATTATTCCCACCTTTCATCGTACACTTGTACATCCCCCTGGATCATTGACATGGCAACCCCACCATCTACTCCCAAGGATCGCTAATGTGGCACTCCACTGTCCACTAGACCACTCTCGCTTCCAGCCTTCTGATCTCACATCCCCAGATTGCTAACACGCAGTCCACCGTCTTGTCCTTCGGTCATCCCCACCGACTACCACTTCTGACAACCTTCAATAACCATCGTCGCCACCTCATGCCAACTCTGACAACCACCAAAGCTATCTCCGACCACTGTAGTCACTAGTCACCCATGCCTACATGTCTTCGTCTTCGATCACCGCCTCTGACGACAAAAAATAATTCAATAATGGCTAGGTGATTCAAACCCTCAACCTCCCTTAGCCTTCCATAAATGGGAACAGACCAGTTGCCAACCAAGCTAAAGAAATTTATTTAAATGAATATACACCACAATATATATCTAGACATATATGTATGTATATGTATGAATGTATATATATGTAATTATCACTTTTGGTATTTTCAGAGAATGAAATTGGTCTTGCTTAAAAGTACAGGGCAACCAATATGTCATCAACTAATTTATAATTTGACAAGAATATTGAAGCATGACACGAATATTGAAGTAATTTTTTTAGCAAGAAATATTCAAATTTTAATTAAAAAGAATTCAGAGCTCTAATTTAGTAAACTTATAGTCAAATTGACTAGCTCGACGTGACAAATCCAATGATACCAAAATTAGTCCAATCTTAGTCAAAATCAAGCCCAAATCAAATTGCTAAATCATATTAGAAGCTTTCAATGCATCATTGGAAGGTCGAACGAATTCCAAGTCTGCAAAACCTATAGTCAAATTGAGCATCTCGATGAGTTGAATCCAAGAAACTCAATATCGCTCAATTCTGACATCATTAAGGCTCACAAATGTTCTCCAAATGAAATTTGATTAAGGGATTCATGTTTGACTCGTTTATATATCGTTCTACAAATTTGTTTGTGTTTGACTCGTTTGTTTAGCGAGCTAAACACACATGAGATGTTTGCGAACAACGAAACATTTTGACAACCCTAGTCACACAATCATAGGATGATAAGCCTTGAACAACGAGTCATAGGATGTTAAGGTGATATCCTTCTTGTGGATAAGACTAGAAAAAGAGTAGGGAAAACTTGAATTATGGACGTCGATGATGGAGTTTAAAGTCTTTTATTTGAGTATATCTAGAAAGTAATACTTGAAATGTAATTTTAGTAGTAGTAGCTGTAGTGGCAGAATTGTAACTATGAGTGATCAAATCATTTAAAGGTGTGAACATTTAATATATATCGAGTCTCTTGTTCAAAGTGATGGTGATATAGATGAGGATGTGATTGATTAGTAGATTTTAAGTTGTTTGGTTGGAACCTACATCATCTCATCTCGAAGTCAGATCGTTTAACATCTTAGTATGTCCGTTTTGTCGAAGATCATTAAACAGTCGAACATTGACTCATAATTGATTAAGACGTTTCCCTCTAATAATGCATGCCACTTTAGCTATACCAGCGTGCTCACAAATATATTTGTTCCATATTTTGTTTCCAAATTAAAGGCCAATCGTGAACCCCATACGAATCACTAGCTTTACACTTGTAGATAAAATGTAAACTAAATATACTCGTGAATGAGTTGGTGTAGTGTTAACCTCATTTTTTATGAGGTCTAATTTTTCCTCTTTAGAAGCCTAGGATCTAGCCATAACACTTTCCTGTTGACTATCCTAGTGGACTAGAAAGTGGAACCCTCCCACTTAGAAATTCCAAACACATCTTGAATCTTCTTATGAAGTCTCACATGGGTGGTCCTAAGCCCTCATTTTTCATTTGAGATGGTTAATACCAACATGTGAAGACACAAGGATGAGTTCAAATATGACTTCTAGGCCCTAGGTCAACACTGGGTGGTTTGGTCTTGGTCACACACACACACTTAAACCCTAAAATCACTCACACTTGACCTACCTCCTAACTTCCTTTTGGAAACTCATGTTGGTGGTACCAAGCCCTTAAACTTTGCTAATATAACCAGGATCAACATGTGGAGGATCTAAACAGAGTTCTCCTATGGGTTTCATGGCTTCAAGAGGGGAGGGGGAGGGGGGGGGGGGTGGCTTTCTGGCTGGCATTGTCATCATATCCAATCAATTCCATTTCCACCAAAATACCTAACATTGGCCTTCTACCCCAATTTTTCCTAAAATTACCAAAATGCCCCATAAATCCTAAAATTCCCAACATTACCCAAATTCCCAAATTTCTACCAAAAATCATGTTGAACCACCCTAAATTCTCCAAATTGCCCAAGTTCACCCTAAATTCTCCAAAATTACCAAAATACTCTAACACCACAAAAAATTTTCCAAAACGCTCCCAATGTCCAAAAATTGTCAAAACCCCCAATTTCACTCAAAACTTCACTAAAACGTATTCAAGCCTTCCAGATTTCACAATTGTACCCAGAATTTCCCAAATCTACCAAAAATGACCAAAATTCCAAAACTCCCAAATCATCTCCAATTTCCATCAAATTCATTCCAAACTATCCAAATAAAATATTATCTTGTTCAAGCCCAATTTAAACCAAATACAACCCCAATTCTACTTAATTCTAAACCCAAATCCCAAGCCCAAGCCAACTACCCCAAATTAACCTGAAATTCAACGNCTTTACACTTGTAGATAAAATGTAAACTAAATATACTCGTGAATGAGTTGGTGTAGTGTTAACCTCATTTTTGATGAGGTCTAGTTTTTCCTCTTTAGAAGCCTTGGATCTAGCCATAGCACTTTCTTGTTGACTATCCTAGTGGACTAGAAAATGGAACCCTCACACTACCCAAATTCCCAACATTACCCAAATTCCCAAATTTCTACCAAAAATCATGTTGAACCACCCTAAATTATCCAAATTGCCCAAGTTCACCCAAAATTACCAAAATACTCCAACACCACCAAAAAATTACCAAAAAGCCCCCAATGCCCAAAAATTGCCAAAACCCCCAATTTCACTCAAAACTTCACCAAAACCTATTCTAGCCATCTAAATGTCCCAATTGTACCCAAAATTTCCCAATTCTACAAAAAATGACCAAAATTTTTAAATTACCCCTAAACTTCCAAAACTCCAAAATCATCTCCAATTTCCATCAAATTCATTCCAAACTCACCCAATCTCAAATCCAAATAAAATATTGTCATATTCAAGCCAAATTTAAACCAAATACAACCCCAATTCTACTTAATTCTAAACCCAAATTCCAAGCCCAAGCCAACTACCCCAAATTAACCCGAAATTCAACCTCTCAACANTAATTTCAAGCCCAACCCAACTTTAAGCCTAAAGCCAAAATTTGATCCAAACCATTGTATTAATTAAAAGCTTAATTGCCACAACCATGTCTTAAGTCGTGAGATGCTAATCACATCACCTAACCAAACCTACTTGATGCCATGGACCAATGGTCCCATAAAATGTGCAGACCCCTCCCTAATTTGGCTAACTTCCTTATCTATGCATTGAGCTGGCTTAGCTTCAAGGCTAATCACCATTAAAACTCCCCCGACCTCCCTGAGCCAACTAGCCACCACCCCTAGCCTCACCGACCTCCTAGTAACCGCGAAGACCTCCCATGACTTAAACACCAAATTGCACTCATACCATGTGGCATTTCCTAATTGGTATGGTGCGTCTTTTGCCTCTCCACCTAGCCTAAGTGGCACCAGCCAATGGCAACGTAGGGCCTTCCCCTTGACTGGAATTATAATAACCCTCCTCCACGACCTAATAACGCTTAACCAATGGTTTTTATCTACGTAAAAAAACCGACGGTTGTGACTCTTTTTTGACAGTTAACTTGTCGGTTATAGAAAACAACACATAACTAAAGGTTATACCTGCTTCAAAAAACCACAAGTGCTACACTTTTCCGACGTACATGTCATCGCTATTATCGACGAAAGAACCATCAATTATACAAACTGACAATTACCGTCGATTTGAATTTTCACAAAAAAAACTACGACATTAAATTATCAGTAAACTCATACCGTCAAAACATCAGTCAATTTTAAAATTATCAACAAGAGATTTACCTACAAGCTTAAAGTTGTCTGTAATATTAAAATCAATGATTTTTCTTGTCATAACCGACAGATTGTGGCCGTCATAAAAATCATAAATTTATGTAGTGTTTGAGACATGTCGGTCAAGCACGTAAATATACACATAGATCAAATNTATATATATAATTATGACTTTTGGTATTTTCGGAGAACAAAATTGGTCTCGCTTAAAATTACAGGGCTACTAATACGTCATCAACCAATTTATAATTTGACAAGAATATTGAAGCATGACAAAAATATTGAAGTAATTTTTTGAGTAAAAAATATTCAAATTTTAATTAAAAAGAATCCAGAGCTCTAATTTAGCAAACTTATAGTCAAATTGACTAGCTCGACCTGACGAACCCAATGATACCAAAATTAGTCCAATCTTAGTCAAAATCAAGCCCAAATCAAACCGTTAAACCATATTAGAAGCTTTCAATGCATCATTGGAAGGTCGAACGAATTCCAAGTCTGAAAAGCCTATAGTCAAATTGAGTATCTCGATGAGTTGAATTCAACAAACTCAATATCACTTAATTCTGACATCATTAAGACACACAAATGTTCTCCAAACAAATTTTGATTAAGGGATTCATGTTTGGCTTGTTTATGTATCGTTCTACAAATTTGTTTGTGTTTGACTCGTTTGTTTAGCGAGCTAAACACACATGAGATGTTCGCGAACAACAAAACATTTTGACAACCCTAGTCACACAATTGTAGGATGTTAAGCCTTGAACAACGAGTCGTAGGATGTTAAGATGATATCCTTCTTGTGGATAAGACTAGAAAAAGAATAGGGAAAACTTAAATTATGGACGCCGATGATGGAGTCTAAAGTCCTTTTTTTGAGTATATCTAGAAAGTAATACTTGAAATGTAATTTTAGTAGTAGTAGTTGTAGTGGCAGAGTTGTAACTATGAGTGATCAAATCATTTAAAAGATGCAAACATTTAATATATATCGTGTCTCTTGTTCAAAGTGATGGTGATATAGATGAGGATATGATTGATTAGTATATTTTAAGTTGGTTGGTTGGAACCTACATCATCTCAGCTTGAAGTCAGATCGTTTAACATCTTAGTATGCTAGTTTTGTCGAAGATCAATAAACAGTCGAACATTGACTCATAATTGATTAAGGTGTTTCCCTCTAATAGTGCATGCCACTTTAGCTATACTAGCGCGCTCACATATATATTTGCTTCATATTTTGTTTCCAAATTAAAGGCCAATCACGAACCCTATACGAATCACTAGCTTTACACTTGTAGATAAAATGTAAACTAAATACACTCGTGAATGAGTTGGTGTAGCGTTAACCTCATTTTTTTTTAGGTCTAGTTTTTTCTCTTTAAAAGCCTAGGATCTAGTCATAGCACTTTCCTGTTGACTATCCTAGTGGACTAGAAAATGGAACCCTCCCACTTAGAAATTCTAAACACTTCTTGAATCTTCTTATGAAGTCTCACATGGGTGGTCCTAAACCCTCATTTTTCACTTGAGATGGTTAAGACCAACATGTGAAGACACAAGGATGAGTTCAAATATGACTTCTAGGCCCTAGGTCAACACTAAGTGGTTTAGTCTTGGTCACACACACACACACTTAAACCCTAAAATTACCCACACTTGACCTACCTCCTAACTTCCTTTTGGAAACTCATGTGGGTGGTACCAAGCCCTTAGCCTTTAGCTAAGATAACTAGAATCAACATGTAGAGGATCTAAACTAAGTTCTCCTATGGGTTTCATGGCTTCAAGAAGGGGGGAGGGGGGTTGGCTTCCTGGCTGGCATTGTCATCATATCCAACCAATTTCATTTCCACCAAAATACCTAACATTGGCCTTCTACCCCAAATTTCCCTAAAATTACCAAAATGCCTCAGAAATCCTAAAATTCCCAACATTACCAAAATTCCCAAATTTCTACCAAAAATCATATTGAACCACCCTAAATTATCCAAATTGCCCAAGTTCACCCTAAATTCCCCAAAATTACCAAAATACTCCAACACCACCAAAAAGTTACCAAAACGCCCCCAATGCCCAAAAATTGCCAAAACCCCCAATTTCACTAAAACTTCACCAAAACCTATTCTAGCCATCCAGATTTCCCAATTGTACCCAGAATTTTCCAAATCTACCAAAAATGACCAAAATTATCAAATTACCCTTAAACTTCCAAAACTCCCAAATCATCTCCAATTTCCATCAAATTCATTCCAAACTCACCCAATTTCAAATCCAAATAAAATATTATCATATTCAAGCCCAATTTAAACCAAATACAACTCCAATTCTACTTAATTCTAAACCCAAGCCAACTACCCCAAATTAACCAGAAATTCAACCTCTCAACAAATTGAGCCACATGATCAATCCAATTTGATAAGACCCATTTACCAAACTCATCATGGCATTTTTCAAGACCAATTTGAGCCTTCAATTGGTTTAGATCCAAGCCCAAACCTAGCTCAAATATAATTTCAAGCCCAACCCAACTTTAAGCCTAAAGCCAAAATTTGATCCAAACCATTGTATTAATCAAAAGCTTAATTGCCACAGCCATGTCTTAAGTCGTGAGATGCTAATCACATCACCTAACCAAAACTACTTGATGCCATGGACCAATGGTCCCATAAAATGTGCAAACTCCTCCCTAATTTGGCTAACTTCCTTATCTATGCATTGAGTTGGCTTAGCTTCAAGGCTAATCACCATTAAAACTCCCCTGACCTCCCTAAGCCAGCTAGCCACCACCCCTAGCCTGGCTGGCCTCCTAGTAACCGCAAAGACCTCCCATGACTTGAACACCAAATTGCACTTATACCATGTGGCATTTCCTAATTGGTCTGGTGCGTTGTTTGCCTCTCCACCTAGGCTAAATGGCACCAGCCAATGGCAACATAGGGCCTTCCCCTTGACTTGAATTATAATAACCCTCCTCCACGACCTAATAACGCTTAACCAACGGTTTTTATCTACGTAAAAAAACCGATGGGTGTGACTCTTTTCTGACAGTTAACTCGTCAGTCATAGAAAACAACACATAACTAAAGATTATATCTGCTTCAAAAAACCACGAGTGCTACACTTTTTCGACGTATATGTCATCGTTATTATCAACAAAAGAACCATCGATTATACAAACTGACAATTATCGTCAATTTGAATTTTCACGAAAAAAACTACGACATTAAATTGTCAATAAACTCGTACCGTCAGAACATCAGTCGGTTTTAAAATTACCAACAAGAGATTTATCTACAAGCTTAAAACTGTCTGTAATATTAAAAACAACGATTTTTCTTGTCATAACCGACAGATTGTGGCCGTCAGAAAAATCATAAATTTATGTAGTGTTTGAGATATGTCGGTCAATCACGTAAATATACATGTAGATCAAATAATATATGGATAACAAAATGATCAAAATCTTCAAAAATGAAAAGTTCTAGTGCACTACACTACTAAGTATTGCTTGAGCCCTATTTAAATGATTTTTTACCTTAATTCGAACTCTATTTGAACCTCTTTCGAACAATGCTTGAATAGAGTTCGAATATAATCCTGGCAGGGTCTTAATATGGTTAGAAATTTCCTCAAATATGGTTAGAATCATATTTAAAACTACTTTGAAACTTGTTCCATATATTTTTTTATTGTGGCTGATTTTGTATAAGTACTGATTGTATAAGTACTGAATGGTAATATATATATATATATATATATATATATATTGTGGATTATAAGATTTACATTGCCATTTTTTTTTTAGATAGAAATAGAAAATCGTACGAACAATTAAATGCTTCCTATTGCACCCCGTAACTGACGGCAAAGGTAACGTTAACATGCCTTCTAGACAACTGGCCTAAGGAATACGACCCTCAGGGATGTGATAGAGAGAGAGCAAAAAGGAATGGGTTATCGTATAATTATATATTGTACCTCTAAAATATATAGGTGCGACGGAGGGATTTCAATCCGTACATAAAAAATTGCCCGTGGTGCCCATGGATTTGGCCTGGAGGCTGTCAGACCGGCCGGTCTTCAAGCCGGATGGCCGTGGCCCCGTGCAACCATCAAGTCGGGCGACTACTTGGCCTTGCTACGATTAGGCCAGGTGGTCAGTTAGGTGGGGCGGTTGTGAGGCTGGAAGGCTTAATGCCGAGCAGCTATGATGCTGGACAATCGTTAGTTCAGGAGGCAACGAGGACAGACGACAACTTGATGAGGGTTGACATTGACCATTGTAAAACTGGAGGATTCACTTCTCTTCTCTAGTCTATCCTGATTGGAAAGCGACAAACTCATCTTAGTCAAATGAATTCTTCAGGGGTGATCTTCCCCTTATCTGTTTGAGGTGCGTTGTTTTCCCAGTACGTGAGACTGATCAACTGAGCATGGGATCCCGAGTCATCCTTGGTATGTCTCATGAGGCCACATCACCTTCTTTACTCTCTGCGAGATATCTTTGTTATTCATGCTGATACATTTTCGATTTACATCTTGAAAATGATTTCATAATTATGAAAAAATGAAATCCATCATCATATGTGAAAAATGTACTTGAAAAGATATTTGAGTGCGGAAATGCCCATATGTTGCTTTCATCACAATAAATTTTATATATTTTAATTTATTTTGAGATGAATAATATATGTCCAATGAATATGATATTTAAATGTTACTAATCTAAAAAATAATCAGATAGTAAATCTCATCTTAGGGCTCAAAAGGTGAAGACCTTTTGACTTGATTTTTTTCAAGGGATTCATGCTTCATATTATAATAATAATAATAATAATAATAATAATAATAATAATAGTAATAATAATAATCAGGGTAACAACATCTATTTAGATCTTAGATATGTAAATACCAAAAAAACATTAAATCAAATTCAAACAAATCATAGTTTGAGTTCGGGGTTGATTTAGGTATTTACTCGTGACATAGTAATTAAGAGTACAGTTTTCCAACGTTAGCTGATTAAACAAGCAACACCGATTTGCACGACTGATTAAATCACACTTTTATTTTCGATATTTCATCGATAACATCAAAGAGAGATGATCTTGGAACATCAAACCACCAACTCTAATTATTATTAAAGGCGAAAGCATTGTTGTAAGTTCAACTAAAACCAGAATAGAAGACATTCCATCTCCACTTCTTAGGGCTAGAGACCTCCCTCCTATTATAAACCGAGTAAAGCTTGAATAGATTGCGGGCGGAAATGGAGGATACGACGGCCATGGCGATCGATGCTGCGAAGCCGCATAATAGACCTCCGGCAACTTGGCCACAAAATTTTCCATAGATGTTGCATATTTTGGACCATTGAAGTTGGTTCACTCCTCTCAACCCCACCATTGATGCTTCCGTTGCCGCGACTGTCATGGCAAACATTGTATAAGTCATTCCCTGTACATGTTGTTTTACAGCAATCATGTTAGTTTTTATCCCTTGTGGTTGAATAAAAATTTACATTTTTCTTAGATTTATACCGAGCTAAACTTTTTATGTCATACATTGCAATAAGAAAATGTAAATAGAAAACTTTTATGTTATTATAGGCAACACAATTGTTATATATTTATATGTTTAACACCAAAACTTCATATTTATATTTATAACACTGAATCATTTAATATTACGTTCAAAATATCACTATTACTAGTTTCTTACGAGTGATATATACATTTTCACGTATAGCTTTATGGCACCAGAGTTTTATAAATGTAAATATCAAACTTTAGGTGTTAGGTAAGAAGATACATTCGAGTTCTTGGAAATTTACATATATTTTACATAATTTTTATGTATTTGCATATCTAATAGATAAACTCTCAGTATTATATTTATAACACTTGATGTTTCACTTATAATATAATAGTAATAATGATCCTTTTTATATGGTGCCAAAAGATTAATTTGTGATACACTCGCGCGTAGGGCTGTCAAAACGGCTTGTTGTTTGCGAACAGCGTGTTCGGCTCGTTTGATAAGTTAACGAGCCGAATACGAGCAAATATTTGTTCGTTCGTGTTCGNGTTGATTCACTCCTCTCAACCCCACCATTGATGCTTCCGTTGCCGCGACTGTCATGGCAAACATTGTATAAGCCATTCCCTGTACATGTTGTTTTACAACAATCATGTTAGTTTTTATCCCTTGTGGTTGAATAAAATATCACTATTACTAGTTATTATAGGCAACACAATTCTTATATATTTATATTTATATGTTTAACACCAAAACTTCATATTTATATTTATAACACTGAACTATTTAACATTACGTCCAAAATATCATTATTACTAGTTTCTTACGAGTGATATATACATTTTCATGTATAGATTTATGGCACCAAAGTTTTATAAATGTAAATATCAAATTTTAGGTGTTAGGTAAGAAGATACATTCGAGTTCTTGGAAATTTACATATATTATACATAATTTTTATGTATTTGCANTATATTTATATTTATATGTTTAACACCAAAACTTCATATTTATATTTATAACACTGAACTATTTAACATTACATACAAAATATCACTATTACTAGTTTCTTATGAGTGATGTATACATTTTCATGTATAGATTTATGACACCAAAGTTTTATAAATGTAAATATCAAACTTTAGGTGTTAGGTAAGAAGGTACATTCGAGTTCTTGGAAATTTACATATATTATACATAATTTTTATGTATTTGTGTATCTAATAGATAAACTCTCAATATTATATTTATAACACTTGATGTTTCACTTATAATATAATAGTAATAATGATCCTTTTTATATGGTGCCAAAAGATTAATTTGTGATACGATACACTCGCGTGTAGGGCTGTCAAAACGGTTTGTTGTTTGCGAACAGTTCTTGTTCGGCATGTTAATAAGCTCGTGTTNACTACAAGGCTACAAAGATTTATAATCAATTAAAAGTATTAATGAAGAAAATAGAATAAAAATTATTAATTTTGATTCAAATGATGGTTTAAATGTTGCCCCAATCCTTAAAATCTTATGGCTATGTGATTAGGGTTGTCAAATTGACTCTTTGTTCATGAACGGCTCGTGTTCGGCTCGCTAAGCAAACGGGCCGAACACGAGCAGACTTTTTGAGCTCGAAATGTAAACGAGTCGAATACGAGCTGAGTTTGGGCTCGCTCTTGTTCGGCTTGTTTACACACCTACTCGCGCATGTGAAAGTTTAAATACTAAATATGTAAATATATAAGAACTGTGTGAAAGTTAATTACCTAATCACTAGTTCTATGAAAATATATTTTATTCATCTCCAGTAAATCTAACAGAAAATAGTTAAGACATGAAGAGCTCCTATCGCTCAACTGCCCCAATGGAGCCCAATATTCATAAATACTAACTCGAATTTTCTTTTTTAAATTGTGGTTTTTACATACATACCACCTAATTCCAATATATTTATATATCTAACATCTCAACTTTGCTTTTCATGCTTCTAACACCCAAATCCTTTATATCACCCAAAAAATGCCACTATTATATCTAGGGGTGTAACCCAGCCGATTCGGCTCGTTTATATTTCGAGCTAAAAAGGTGTGATCGTGTTCGACTCGTTTTCTTAGCAAGTCGAACAGGAGCCGTTCACGAACAAAAAATCATTTTGACAACCCTAATTATGTAGCCATCAGATATTAAGAATTGAGACGAGATTTAAAAAATCATTTGAAGCTAATTTAATATTTTTTATTCTATTTTCTTCATTNTATATATATATATATTTGATGAGTAGTATTTTTAAAAAAATTAATTGACTACAAGGCTACAAAGATTTATAAACAGTTAAAAGTATTAATGAAGAAAATATAATAAAAATTATTAATTTTGATTCAAATGATGTTTTAAATGTTGCCCCAATCCTTAACATCGTGATTAGGGTTGTCAAAAAGACTCTTTGTTCATGAACGGCTCGTGTTCGGCTCGCTAAGCAAACGAGTTGAACACGAATACACTTTTTGAGCTCAAAATGTAAACGAGTCGAATACGAGCTGAGTTTGAACTGGCTCGTGTTCGACTTGTTTACACCCCTACTCGCCCGTGTGAAACTTTAAATACTAAATATGTAAATATATAAGAACTGTGTGAAAGTTAATTATCTAATCACTTGTTCTATGAAAATATATATTATTCATCTCCAGTAAATCTAACAGAAAATAGTTAAGACATTAAGAGCTCCTATCGCTCAACTGCCCCAATGGAGCCCAATATTCATAAATACTAACTCGAATTTTCTTTTTTAAATAGTGGTTTTTACATACATACCACCTAATTCCTTATATTTATATATCTAACATCTCAACTTTGCTTTTCATGTTTCTAACACCCAAATCCTTTATATCACACAAAAAAATGCCACTATTATATCTAGGGGTGTAAACGAGCCGAACACGAGCTGAGCCTGGCTCAGCTCGAATATTTCGAGCTAAAAAGGTGTGATCGTGTTTGACTCGTTTTCTTAGCAAGTCGAACATGAGCCGTTCACGAACAAAAAATCATTTTGACAACCCTAATCATGTAGCCATCAGACGTTAAGAATTGAGACAAGATTTAAAAGATCATTTGAAGCTAATTTAATAATTTTTATTCTATTTTCNTATATATATATATATATATCTTTGATGAGTAGTATTATTAAAAAAATTAATTGACTACAAGGCTACAAGATTTATAAACAATTAAAAGTATTAATGAAGAAAATATAATAAAAATTGTTAATTTTGATTCAAATGATGGTTTAAATGTTGTCCTAATCATTAACATCTTATGGCTACGTGATTAGGGTTGTCAAAACGACTCTTTGTTCAGGAACGGCTCGTGTTCGGCTCGCTAAGCAAACAAGCCAAACACAAACACACTTTTTGAGCTCAAAATGTAAACAAGTCGAATACGAGCTGAGCTTGGGCTCGCTCGTGTTCGGCTCATTTACACCCCTACTCTCGCGTGTGAAAGTTTAAATACTAAATATGTAAATATATAAGAACTGTGTGAAAGTTAATTATCTAATCACTAGTTCTATGAAAATGTATTTTATTCATCTCCAGTAAATCTACAGAAAATAGTTAAGACATTAAGAGCTCCTATCGCTCAACTGCCCGAATGGAGCCCAATATTCATAAATACTAACTCGAATTTTCTTTTTTAAATAGGGGTTTTTACGTACATACCACCTAATTCCTATATATTTATATATCTAACATCTCAACATTGCTTTTCATGTTTCTAACACCCAAATCCTTTATATCACACAAAAAATACCACTATTATATCTAGGGGTGTAAACGAGCCGAACATGAGCGAGCCAGACTCAGCTAGTGTTCAGCTCGTTTTATACTTCAAGCTAAAAAAGTGTGATTGTATTCTGTTCGTTTTCTTAGCGAGTCGTTCACGTACAAAGAGTCATTTTGACAACCCTAATCACGTAGCAATCAAATGTTAAAGATTGAGACAATATTCAAAACATCATTTGAATCTAATTTAATAATTTTTATTCTATTTTCTTCGTTAATACTTTTAATTGATTAAAAATCTTTTTATCTTTGTAGTCATTTAAATTAAAAATATAAACCACTCATCAAAGATATATATATATAATGATTAGTAGTATTTCGAGCAAAAACGAGCCAAACACGAACGAGCAAATATTTGTTCGAGTTCCGCTGACTAACTTAGCGAACGAGCAGAACACGAGCTGTTCGCGAACAAAGAGCAATTTTAACAACCCTAATTATATCTTTAAAAAATTGAACACACTTTTTTATGCACATATAAGATGACATAAAAATAAGAAATAAAAATTTAGATATTAAATATGTAAATACATAAAAAATTTGCCCCATAAATTTTTTTTTTTTCATTTTTGAAAAATTAATGGAATTTCCAACAATCACACGGACACAATCATGCAATCCCATACCTCGAGGGGATCACAACGTTCCTTCTACATTTAAAAGAAAAAGTTAAAGGTAAAATTGTAAATTGTGGCAACAAATTCTGCAATAAGTTATTTTCCATCATTTAAGTAATTAATGAGCGCAACTACCAAGGCATGTGAATCTCCCATTCCAGCGACTTCATCTCACAATGAGTCAAGTAGGTTATTACCTCTTAAATGTTAGTAGTTGTGGCTGACATTCATTATTATGGAAATGACAGTTAAAGCATATATCTATTGAAGCCTCCTTAGGCATGGTATATAATCATATCATGCCAACATTCCATTAAATTTAGAAAATTGTGCAAAAATTCAAAATTTATGTATAATTTTTCATGTATTTATGTATCCTAAATCATGCAATTTTTCTAATAGTAGAATCGCACACAAATGGATATATATCTATGTCATAAGTGGCAAAAACAATATTTAATATGAAACAATATTGTTTTAATTATATATATAGAAATTCAGAACTAAAGTTAGATCAAAAGGCCAAAAAATAAAAATAAAATACATACCAATTAAACTTTAGTGATATTTATTATATTTGGGTGGACTAAAAGTAAAACGTAGAGTTTAAGGGTAAGATATGTAAATACATAGGAGATGGTTGATAAGTATACAAAAACAACAACAACAACAACAAAGTCTTGATCCCTTGAGTCCTTTTTCTTTATTGAGTCCTATTTAGTGTCATATTATCATTTAATTATAGTAAATTAAGATCATTTTTAATACAATAAGCCCAAGTCTTCCTAGATCTATCTCTGTCTTTCTTAACAAGTCGAATCTAAAACATCTACTCTCCTAATCGGATTATCAGATTGCCGACGTTTGGGGTGGTGCATATTTCATAAAATTTATGTTATAACAGAAAATTTGGTTGATTAAATAATCACCTGGTCCAATAGAAACCAAATCCATGCCAAAAGTTTGTTGGTCGTTTGAGGATTATTTTTTGTTCGCCAAGCAACGGCTATACAACGGCAGAGTTGTAGAAGATGATAGCCGCCGGCCAGTGAAGCAATGATCGTGAAATCCCTATAAAAACTCTAAACAAATTCAATAGNAAAATTCTATTAAATTTAGGAAATTGTGCAAAAATTCAAAATTTATGTATAATTTTTCATTTATTTATGTATCCTAAATCATGCAATTTTTCTAATAGTAGAATTGCACACAAATAGGTATGTATCTATGTCATAAGTGGCAAAAACAATATTTGATATGAAACAATATTATTTTAATTATATATATAGCAATTCAGAACTAAAGTTAGATAAAAAGGCTAAAAAATAAAAATAAAATACATACCAATTAAACTTTAGTGATATTTATTATATTTGGGTGGACTAAAAGTAAAAAAAGTAAAGTTTAAGGGTAAGATGTGTAAATACATTTACAACAATAACAAAGTCTTGAATCCTTTTTCTCTATTGAGTCCTATATAGTGTTATATTTTCATTTAGTTCTAGTAAATTATGATCATTTTTAATACAATATGCCCAAGTCTTCTTAGGTCTACCTCTGCCTTTCTTAACACAAGTTGAATCTAAAACATCTATTCTCTTAATCGGATCATTAGATGGTCGACGTTTGGGGTGGTACGTATATTAGAATTAAAATAAGGTAACAACTATTTCATGAAATTTATACTATAACATAAATTTTGGTTGATTAAATAATCACCTGGTCCAATAGAAACCAAATCCATGCCAAAAGTTTGTTGGTCGTTTGAGGATTATTTTTTCTTCGCCAAGCAACGGCTATACAACGGCAGAATTGTAGAAGGTGATAGCCACCGGCCACTGAAGCGATGATCGTGAAATCCCTATAAAGACTCTAAACATATTCAATAAGGAGTTTCTTATAAGATTTTCGTCTTCATATTTAGAAGATGTGTTGCAGAATCAAAGGAGAGATATGAAGAGATGAAAAATTACCAGAGAACACGAAGGTTCCGAGATGTTGCTTTCTTTCTCATGAAGAGGACGGTTTTGGTCTCTTCATCCAGACCAACGATGAGGGCACTCATGGCTGCCAGCACCATTGATGAAACTCTCAGGATGCTCTCTGCTTTCTCTCTCTTCTCTCCCATCTCTCTCTCTCTCTCTCTTGTCAAAAGATAAGGGCAAATATATAGATGAGATTTTCTGAGTGTATTTATGCACCAGACAAAGGTCGGTAATATATATATTACAAAAAAAGGAACAGTGAAAAACAGCACTGTTTAGTAGCGATGTTTTAATCTCTGAAAGGTATGTTAGACCTAATGAGTGGGCTTCTCTGTGTTATTTTTCCACTTCTAGGTTGATTCGATGGAAGTTGTAGCCGTAGGTCTGCTCTAGTTCTGACCAGAAATTGTAGTTTGGTCGCGCTTGATGCCAACGGCTACACAGAGCGCCCTATCTTTGCCACCAACCTCCTATTAGCTGCAGTGGTTGCCCTCCCACCTGTTCGATATAAATGAGGTATTTGCATTGATTTATTAGGATTTACCTTGAGGATTTTAAGTACTTTTTTGTACATGGAGAAGGGGTTTGAGCTAATCTCGAAGCAATCTGACGGCCTACTGGTGAATGATGTGATAAAGTTGGTCATATCAGAAAATGATCAGACGACCGACATGACCAATTGACTTATGTTAGCCAGAGATTATCCGAACTGGCTCAACAATACATGCCCAATGATACCCTTTGCGCGATGAACTAAGTTTTATTTAATTGAAAAAAATTCCCTTGGCAGGAACAAACCGGATCTGTACATCCGACCAACTAATACCAACTGTCTCGATCAGTCTTGCAGACTATCTTCAGACAGAGCTGGTCATCCCTGCCTGAAATGTGTCAATCAACTGGATGGATAAACTGATGGTTTCTATCCATTTGGCCGACTGGCGGCTTTAATATTTTTCCTTGTCGACCCTGATAAAACTGAAGAGCAGTAAGCCCCTAGGCCTACATGGGTATAATCTCTAGAATAATATGCAACACTTATTAAAGTAGGGTTAGACATCTAAGTTTTATTTATCACACTCCCTCTACTATAAGGTGGTCTTTTCATGTAAGGGGACATTTTGGCTTTCTCCCTTCTCTCATGCATCTAAAATATTTGATTATATAAAAAGGGCCACAAAAAATCAGGAATACCCCTGTTTTTCCCAGAGGAGCAAGTTGTTATACACTCATCTCCCTCACTCTTTTTCTCTCATTTTCCCTTGGTTCAAACGTTCAATTCCTTGTGTGCGTCACCTGGACAAACTTGTATCAACATTCTAAAAGGTGTTGTGAGTATGAAGCATGCAACCAACAAAAAGAAGAGTCACACCAATGAGAAAAAGCCTTCCACAGAGATACTCCTAGCATAGAGTGCGTTAAGGAGTTTATACAACAACAGATCCATGAGTAAAAAAATCACCTTTCAATTGTCTTTTGAGAGGTTTTGGGTCGGAGGCGAGACCCACACCCTGAAATAGATAGCTGACTCCTCACGATTGGAGAACTCACTTGGGGAATGCCAATCAGTGGCACATTGACAACTCTCGATTGACTTCAAATGATCAACATCAATCTGGGCATAGGTTCGGAGCACAAAGAATAAAATGACCCTCAACTTGTCAAGGGTCGACTGAAGGGACCTAAGCCGAGTCTCAACACTCAGCATACGACACCAATAAGAAAATCAAAACCGGTACCTCAACCAACGCCTAGCTTGGCAATGAAAATGCATTATCATTTCAAAGTTTTTATAATTTTCTACTATAATGCTACATAAATTTTTCTAATGTGTGCTTAGGTCTGATCGAAACTGGGGAACTCAAAGAGTTCATATGGTGCAGCTTGAGCAGTAAAAAAGCTCCTCGTTCGCGAACAACTCGTGTTCGGCTTGGCAGGGAGCTCATGTTTGATAAGCAAACAAGCTGAACACGATCAGCTTTTTGGAGCTCGTTTCGAAAACGATCTGAACTGGAACAGATCTGTATTCAACTGGTTATTGTTTGAATTACAAAGTTTAATTTAAATTATTTAATAAAAAAATTATAACTATATANTATATATATATATATATATATATATATATATAGGGATACTACGCAAGTATACGTATCGTTATCAAATAATAAAAGACTTTTTGATTAAGAACTGAATATCGAACCTATAGGAAAAATTAACAAAAACACTATTGAATAACAAACTTTCTATTTTAAAAAGACAATTACTTAAATTATAGATATTTTTATAGTAATTAAAATTCAAATCTTTTTGGTATTTTTGATATTTTGACAAAATAGTAAAAACTTCTAAAGATAACTTGAGTTTATGTAAAAGAAAAAAATACTAAATATTAAAATATCTTTCTCCTCATCATGAATCAATAATAAGTATAGGAATTCTGTTGTGGAAGTATGCAAATTTTGTTGTGCCAAATAGGAGCAATAATATTATTTACCCTTACTAGAGATGTTATAAAAAATATTGACTAATTTAAAGTTTGAATAGTTCTGAAGACCGGTTAGGTAAGGAAAATACTAGCTCTCACTCTAAAGTTCCCTTGATTCCCTCCATCTCGGGGCTAACATCTTGTATCAGAACCTAAAACAATAAGCCAAGTTGGGGGCTTTAACATGTCACTTTAAAGTCCTCTAACTCTACACCCTTCAATGAATATTTTCCTATTTATTTGCACTAACTTTAAAGTCCTCTAACTCTACACCCATCAATGAATATTTCCCTATTTATTTGCACTCAATAATAAAAAGTCCTCTAACTCTACACCTATAATGAATATTTCCCTATTTATTTGCACTCAATCATATGAACTACATTCTCATTCGTACAACCTCATGTGATTCTTTTATTTATTTTCAATCAATCATATGAACTACATTCTCATTCATACAACCTCATGTGATTCTTTCTAATTTATTGACTGAGACAATACCATCCCAGTTCTTACATGTTCTCACAACAAATTTTAACATCTAGATGGGTCATATCAAGAAGTAAATGAAGCATATGGAATTAAATCATCACAACTTCTTCCACATCAAAAATTAATACTCTCCACAACTTCCATCCATCACTTTAATTACATATCATTTTAAGGAGAAATATAAAGAAAACTTCTCAGAATTCATAGAGAAAATAAAATTACACTTTATTTTAAAAGTAGAATTCATTGTCAAACCAACAAGAAGTCTCAATTAAAACAAAAAATAGTTTAAAAACAAAAGATAAAAACTTATCTCAAATCCTCCACCAAACTCTTGAAGTTCCTTTGAATCTCTTCTCTTTTACAACACTCTTGGCTCTCACAATAAAACTAAAAATAAATAGGATAAAGTAAATTTGTGGTGCTTGAAAATCTCTCCAAACTATCTCTAGAACTCTCCCTTTCCAGCACTTTTCAGGACCCTCAACCACACTTCAAAAAGTTTCAACTTCCTTCTTTTATAAATCTCCAAGAGGTGCCTTGGTGACTCTTCAAAATATGTCTAAATTCGATGAATTCTCCAAAAGATTCTCTGGTGCTTAGGCGCGGCCTTCTCTGTTTCACTGGCGCTTCCGACACTAAAGCGCCAAAACACTTGAGCACAATTTTCACATTTTTGCTCCAAATTTGATCTTTTTTACTTCTTTAAGCATTTTTCACCTTTTCTTTTGTACCTGAAAGAAAAACACACAAATATCTTCCATTAAAGCGCAATATCTCAAAAATAAATATAAAAATGTGTCTAAAAACACTATATTTTAGGTGTATCACATGCCTAAGGAAGCTAACCAAGAGTACCTATGAGGACTTCCATACGAGCAAGTACAATATTTTTGAGGGAGAAGGTGTGCATGAGATGATAAAGTTAAAAGAAGAAATCATTGATGCTTTGGCGAATACATCAACTATGTTTATGGAGCATCACCTAGTGATTTCTTATTGATTACTCATATTTTAGTTGTACATTTGATGTGTGGATGTAAATTTTTTGTATCTTTCTTCTAATCTGTATTGTTCTTTTCTTGATGTCCTAATTACCTTTCGTTTTATATTGTAAAACTGTTTAATTTTTTTTTCTAATGTTTCTTTCACATATTTATTTTTTTTGTCAAATGAAGCTATAATGTATTAAAAAAAAATGAAACTTGAGTTCAAGAGCATCAGTTACTTCAAGAGTTCCGCTCTGCCATTGTGACGATAGGTGTGTTCAGTAGCAATTAAGAAGGGAAGACAACTGCGGGAGAAGATTTTACTCTTGTAGCAAAAACATGACTCCTGAAGTTTGAGTGTTTTTTCGATGGGTTGATAAAACTGATGAGTTAGCTCCAAACCATGATCAGATGAGGAGAGATATTGACATGGAGAGGAGATTGTCACGAGGACTAGATCGTCAGGACATGAAGATGAACGTCATTCTAGACTTGCTAATTGTTATAGTTGTCCCCATTACTGTAGTTATATGCTTTAAATAACTGACCCCTTTTTTATATACTAGTGAATTTTGGACTGTAATGATGTTTTTTTGGTAGTAGGATCTGTTTGTATCATCTTTCTAAATTATTTTGAAATTTGCAATTATTTAAATATATTACATATATAAGGAGACAACAAATTTTCTCTAGAAACAACAACATAGTAGATCTCTCAAACACTCTTGCTTCTCCATCAACATCTTTCTAACAATTCCTAAGAAGCAGTTACAACTCATTCTTGAAAAAACAATAGCCGCCCCCAAACACAGCTTTAATCTTTGAGTTGTAACTATTTGTTTCCAATAAATTGAACACAACCCTCATATTTATTTAAATAAATAAATAAATAAATAAATATATATATATATATATATATATATATATAAAAGAAGGAATGGAAAGGCAATGAAGGAAAACGAGCTACTCACAGACTGAATAATAGGCAAAATATTCAGTGGTAATTATTTCAGGATTTTACTGCTAAACCTTACGTTGGGACATGACAATTTTATAACACAGTAGTTTTGATGCGACGCAAATGGACTCAGGTCTAAAGAGAAGCCTTCAAAGCCATCCCCCATTCACCTATTTTAGGAAGATGAAGCTGTCAAGTGGGATGGCAAATTAAAATGGAGAATNAGTTAAAAGAAGAAATCATTGATGCTTTGGCAAATGCATCAACTATGTTTATGTAGCATCACCTAGTGATTTTTTATTGATGATTCATATTTTAGTTGTACATTTGATGTGTGGAAGTAATTTTTTTGTATCTTTCTTCTAATCTGTATTGTTCTTTCCTTGATGTCCTAATTACCTTTTGTTTTCTATTGTAAAACTGTTTAGTTTTTTTTCTAATGTTTCTTTCACATATTTATTTTTTTGTCAAATGAAGCTATAGTGTATTAAAATAAAATGAAACTTGAGTTCAAGAGCATCGCTTACTTCAAGAGTTTCGCTCTGCCATTGTGACGATATGTGTGTTCAGTAACAATTAAGAAATGAAGACGGCTGCAGGATAAGATTTTACTCTTGTAGCAGAAACATGACTCCTGAATATTGCGTGTTTTTTCGTTGTGTTGATAACACTGATGAGTTCGCTCCAAACCATGATCAGACGAGGAGAGATATTGACATGGAGAGGAGATTGTCTCGAGGACTAGATCGTCAGGACATGAAGATGAACGTCATTCTAGACTTGCTAGTTGTTATAGTTGTCCCCATTACTGTAGTTATATGCTTTAAATAACTGACCACTCTTTATATACTAGTGAATTGTAGACTGTAATGATGTTTTTTTGGTAGTAGGATCTGTTTCTGTCATCTTTCCAACTTATTTTGAAATTTGCAATTATTTAAATATATTACATATATAAGAAGAAAACATACTTTCTCAACAGAAACAACAACAACATAGTAGATCTCTCAAACACTCCTGTTTCTCCATCAACATCTTTCTAACAATTCCTAAGAAGCAGTTACAACTGATTCTTGCAAAAACAATAGCCGCCCCCAAACACGCCTTTAATCTTTGAGTTGTAACTATTTGTTTCCAATAAATTGAACGCGACCCTCATATTTCTTTAAATAAATATATAAAAGAAGGAATGGAAAGGTAATGAAGGAAAACGAGCTACTCAGACAGACTGAATAATATGCAAAATGTTCAGTAGTAATTATTTCAGGAATTTACTGCTAAACCTTACGTTGGGACATGACAATTTTATGACACAGTAGTTTTGATGCGACGCAAATGGAATCAGCTGTAAAGAGAAGCCTTTAAAGCCATCCGCCATTCACCGATTTTAGGAAGATGAAGCTGTCGAGTGNTATATAAAAGAAGGAATGGAAAGGTAATGAAGGAAAACGAGCTACTCAGACAGACTGAATAATATGCAAAATATTCAGCGGTAATTAGTTCAGGATTTTACTGCTAAACCTTACGTTGGGACATGACAATTTTATAACACAGTAGTTTTGATGCGACGCAAATGGACTCAGCTCTGAAGAGAAGCCTTTAAAGCCATCCCCCATTCACCGATTTTAGGAAGATGAAGCTGTCAAGTTGGATGGCAAATTAAAATGGAGAATTTTGCAAAATTAATTTTAATTGCTCAAAAGTTGATGCCACTGTTTTCTTCTTTTCAATCCCACTGCTAATTTAATAAAAACAAAATTAAGTAAATGGACAACAATTACAAATGATATATATATATATATACGGGGCTGTCAATTTGGCTCGTTGTTCGTGAACAACTCGTGTTCGGCNGAACAGCTCATGTTCGGCTCGTTAAGCAGCTCGTGTTCGGCTCGTTCGTTAAGCCTAACGAGCCGAACACGAACAACAGTTTGTTCACTCGTGTTCGGCTCAAAATGACTTGAAAAAAAAATTATATAACTTTTTATATAATAATATATTATATATATTTATATCTAAATTTAAATCATAATATCTCATGTGGCAATGTAGTTAGTGTATTCTTNACTTGAACTAAAATAGGTGTAGATAACTACTGTAGACCCTATTGCTGAGACTACAATAATCTGTTTATGGTCTTCCAGGCTTTCCTGCTCAATCTAGGAGCAGATATAACCTCAGAGGAACACGGAACGAGAGAAGTTGGGATAACATCTAAGACAACGACAATAACTTTAGAGCTGTCAGATGACTCACTTACCATTTACAAAGAGATCCGTGAAAACACAAAGGGATGACACATAAGTCTAGAGAAGGAAAACAGTTGTTACGGTGCATCACCATCAGTCACTGACCGCTTCTTTATATAAGAGGTTGGTGGTACATGAGTTACCACGACAAGAGTATCCCTATGTGCATGTCTCTCCTTTTTCATAGGAGGGGCACAGAGCAAATGCCTCAATGGACATAAGATTACCAAAGGTAATCCATACATGGTGCTCGAATGAACCAAAGGTTATAACCCAATCAGAAGCACATAAAATACCAAGGGAAAAAGAAACACTAATGTGTCTAAAAATACTATATTTTAGGTGTATCACATGCCTAAGGAAGCTAACCAACATCAGTTTGGACATTGAGTACCTACGAGAACTTCCATATGAGCAAGTACAATGTTTTTGAGGGAGAAGGTGTGCATGAGATGATAAAGTTAAAAGAAGAAATCATTGATGCTTTGGCAAATGCATCAACTATGTTTATGTAGCATCACCTAGTGATTTTTTATTGATGATTCATATTTTAGTTGTACATTTGATGTGTGGAAGTAATTTTTTGGTAT
>JXCR01055645.1:164301-176872 GCA_002079205.1 Phalaenopsis hybrid cultivar | reverse complement strand
GATCATTCTAGATAACTGCATTCATATTTGCATGTCCCGAGGAGGAGTCCCCGTACTTTTCCAACCTGACTGGCCCAACATACCTTCATATAGGTGGTTGTCTAGTGCGCCCATGGTGTTAGAAGGCTCCCCGACCCAGACGGGGTGTAAGTCCTTTTGTTANCGCACGTAGACTCTCCACGTTTTACTTTTTCTCTTGTTTGTCATTTTGTCGTATGTCTCTTATTATTCGATTTCTCTCCTCTTCGAATCATTTATATGGTTCGGGAGGGAGATTTATTTAATGAGGGAAGTATACGACGATCGACAAGCTGGCGACTCCTTTTAAAATAAAAAAGAGAAAATGAACGGAAACATTCTCATTGTCATCAACCAACAACTTCCATTTAATTAAGATAGTTGGAATACATAAAGCAACCAGTAAAGAGAACACCTCACACTGCAACTCCCTTTTCCATTCGTTTGAACTAGGCAGCCCAAGCTGCACAAAAGCCAGAGCAACAATCAACAAAACCTATGGTAGGGAAGTAACTTTTAAAATATTGGGTCAAGGGTGCCAAAATAAGAGTAAAATAAGGCAAATAGGAACAGCTTTTAGACCTTCATACCTCCTTAAGAAATAAATAAAAAACTCCTTGGATACATAAACATGAACTTGGTCAGTAGCGTGAGTATGATAATTGAAAAGGGACTAATTTTCTCTTTGANTTTATTCGAATGGGGGAATTATACGACGATCGACAAGCTGGCGACTCCTTTTAAAAATAAAAAAGAGAAAAAATGAACGAAAACACTTCTGGATGAAGACCATTGGTCGATCAATCCTTTAGGTAAGAGCAGCTGGCTAGACTACTAAAGATAGTTGGTGAGACTGATTGGGTTGGCTGATGTTAGCCGGTCATATGCTGATTGGGTTGGCTGATGTTAGCCGGTCATATGCATTGGTCGGTCGTAAACCTTCGATTCCTACCCAAGGAATTCCTGTCGGCTGAGCAAGCTCATGCCCTCAAAAGATTTGGGCGTGTCATTGAGTAGGTTAGGAAGATCTGTGGTTGGCCTCAGCCGATCGGTTCTGCTATGACAGGTTGCTCTCCAATGGGTCTAGCTTTGCCATATCACTCTTTCTTGGGCTGTCAAATTGCCTCAAGATTCATGGCGACAAGCTTTTTGTGTACACTTGTTAATATCCTTTACAACCCGGTTTTGACGAAATAGGGGTGAAACAAAAGAGCTATTAAGCTGGCAGTTTATCCATGCACTCTCCTCTTCAATGCTCCTGTCACCTATTAGTGAAGGTCATGTAAGGTCCTCCATTAGCTGTACTGAAGAAAAATCCCAACACAATATGTAACAAACAAAATGGGTGACTAAAATATCAGCATAGATGAGCAATGAGAGTTATTGGATTACCTGAATCCTTTCATAACATCATCCTTTAGCATCAAGTACTTCTCTGAGAGAATGAAGGGCTCGAACTCATCCATCAGCTTTTTTTCACCAATTCACCTGAACAACTCGCCATCCCTTGCTTACGAAGCATCAATAGCTATTTAACATCACCAAATATCTTTCGAGCTTCCTGAAAAGCGGATGATGAAAAATCTGGGGCTTGTTTAGATTTCTTTTTCGCTTTGGGTCGCCTATATTGAACCACAATGCCTCGTTGTTAATGATAGAAAACCAAATTGTTATAATTAAACATACTGAATAGCAAGGAAAAAAAAACAAATAATATAAAAATAAAATTATGACAATATAATTTTACTCAGGAAATGACCTTGGTAACTCACATGGTGCCATTCTCATCAACATCTTCCTCATCGACGATAAAATCAGCCATCTCATCCTCATCACCAATCACCAATCACCAATCACCAATCAACAAGCAATCTAAAACACACATCTTCACCCTCACCAAATAAACTTAGCTTGAGTTTCTTCTTGGCATTTCTACCATCACGTTCTGTCCTCTCAGAATCCTCATCTCTTCCATCTCTAAAACCCGCCCAGCCTTTTTTCAAGAGCTTTAATTTGCAACCCAAATCAAGAGCACTAAGTCCTCGTTTAACGGCACTTTACCATTGAGCAAAGTTCATTTAAAAGCCACAACCAAAAAAACTTCATTATAAAACTATTAATGGGTAAAATAATATTATTGTTTGAATAAAAAAATCTGTGTGAGTTTTTTACCCTATTAATTATAATGTTGAAAGTTAAAAAACGATAATAACTCCGTCTACACTTCACATTAATTAATGCATCAAGAAAAATCCAATTGCAAGCTCGATCCATTCTTCTCGACAAGCTAGGATGGTAGTTGTGGTGGGAGCTTCATTTTTGGAGGGTAAGGAAGGTAAGTTCGCCGCCGGGCAGGTGGGCTTCCTTATGGCAAGCTGATCTCATGAAGACTTAGAGGGGCGGGTGTAGCCGGTGGAGTCTACNCATGAAGACTTAGAGGGGCGGGTGTAGCCGGTGGAGTCTACTGCGGGCAGGTGGGCTTCCTCACGGGAGTCAAATCCAAAGTTCTATGTTTCAACCTCTCAGCACTCCTCGCTCTTTTTTTTTTTTATTTCCCTTTCTGGTTTATGAAGGGTTGTGACCAGAACCATCACTCCTTTCTGGTTTATAATAGACTGCATGTTCATCTCCATCTAGAAGAAAGTAGCAAGGTTTAAGATCAAACACCAAAATTCCTTTAGAGTGGAGCTCAGATAGCCATCAGCAAGCTCAATGCCATACAAAACTAAGAGCATGAAGCTTCAGCATATCTGTATCAATCCAAGCACTAATCTTATTCGGCTTTAAAATAACAGGCTTTAGATGATCTGGATCACCCTCAAATACATGTACTCTAAGGAGTCGGATGATTCTGATACAGGAACTTGTCCGGACATGTTGCCCTTCTCGGTGAATAAGCAATGTTAGACAAGAACCAAGGAAACAATTCATAGTCAGAAAGGCAGGAATAGTAATGAAAATGTGTAATTGCGCCAATAATTAAAACACGCTTACTGGCACACAACCAAGAGATAATCCAAACTAGTTATTTGCGATGGTTTACAACTATATCAAGAGAAATTATAAAACGATTTAAGGTACTTTCATAAACTGGGACCATCCTATCTTTGCAGATTTATTGTTTAATTTTATTTGAGATTTTTGTTTACATACATACATAGAAACATACATACATACATAAATGCATGCATGCATACATACATAATACTATCCATACATCCATACATAATCCATCTATTCATCCATGCATGCATACATGCATACATACATGCCTATATATATATATATATATATATATATATATATATATATATATATATATATANATATATATATATTAGAATATTAATATGCTGATTTCTATTTTAATTACTTTGATTTGTTTTTACTTGCTTTTATTTTTCCCTTTATTCTGATTTTATTTATTTTCTTACTATTAGATCATACAATTGGTATTTTTACCCCACTTTACATCAATAAAACTTACCTTGGGTTCAATTATAACATAGTATCAGAGCCATGACTTTAACCTAGCCGTTGGGCTCTCCCTGCAGCCAGTTAGGTCTGATTTCAGTCGCCTCTGCCTCCCTGCTCAGGTTCCTACCGCTTCGCCTAATCCTGCCTCCTAGATCCCGACTCCAGGCGGTTAGGTTCCCGCCACCAAAGAAGGTCCACAGTAGGCCAGGTTCCCGTCTTCAGGATTCCCTACTCCTGTCTCCAGAACTTGTTCATTCGGTGAAGGGTTCCATAAAATATTCTTTAGGTAACCCCAAGTGGAATTTTGCCAACATTGTCACAAAGTGCAGTTTCAATTAAGGGTCCCATAACTTAATTTTTTTCGATGACCCCAAGTGGAATCTTGCAGCAGTCGAAACCTTGCAATGTCTCAACAACCTAACAACTCTGTTTGGCTTAATCGGAACCACGATGGACTCCTCCAAAACTAAGGCGCCATAGAAGGTGTTCTCGATTCCACCGGAGGATCAATTCCAAACTCCATTCTTCTGCAGACCGGAAGACAATAAAAAAAACATGAACTTCTTGATCACAACTAATAAATTAAACAACAGTAACTTCCCCAACGGTCTCAATTTGTATCATTGTTTATCAAAGGGCTTATGAAATTTGATTATCTGGTATGATTCGTGAGCCTCCAAAGACTGACCCAGCTTATGAAGTTTGGGAGGTGGGGAATTCCATCGTCATGTCGTGGATGATCAGCTCCATGGATACTTCAATTGGGCGATCATATATGTTCCTTTCTTCTGCTAGTGAGGGAATTCCAGCCAATTTTATGAGGTTTCTAAGAAAATCCGTAAGGCAAAATAAGGATCCAAGACTATGACTCGGTACTATAATGATCTAGTTGCATTATGGATGGAATGCGACCTATATTACGACTACACTTAGGAATCTCTGGCCGGCCGACCTGTCTCTTTTCTAGAATATTGTAGAAAAGAACAGCATATTCCAGTTTTTTGTAGGCCTCAAGAAAGCTCTTGACAAAATCCGAGGTCTTATCCTTGGTTGGCATCCTCTTCCTTTTACTTGTGCAGCTTTCACTGAGATTCATTGCTAGAGAGTCAGAGACTTGTCATGCTTGGTACTTTCACTCAGTCTGTCAAAGCATCCTCCTAGGTCTCTAATAGTGCTCAACTCCGAGCTGGTTACCCCACTTGTGCTTTCTATCACAAACACAACCACAATCGTGATAAGTGTTAGAAGCTCCACGGGAAACCTGCATCCAATCCTTCAGCCAAATCTTACTACTTGCCTCTACGTAGAGCAATCCAGAATCCTTCAGTTCTCTTAAAAGTCAAATAAAGCACATAATCAAACTACTTGGATCCCGTCCGCTCTCTTCCGGTCCGTCGACCTCCCACATTAGTTAAAGTGCCAATCCCATGACACTAATTTGTTTTGTCCCATTGATTATTGATTCAAATATCACAGATCACATGACTGAAAGCTCTCAAGCCTTCTCAACATACTATCTTTACTCAAGGAAAAATATTGTTAAAATTACTAACGGTCACAAAGTTTTATTACTGGTAAAGGATCTGTCGTTTTAGCAACATGTCTAACACTAGACTCTGTTACATGTACCTCTACTGAAGTGTAACATTTTATGTAACAGTAAGTTAGCATATGACATTGATTGTGTTGCTCATTTTTCTTCTAATGTTTATTTATTTCAGGATCGTCATTCGGGAAGGATGATTGGAACTGCTAAGAGCGTAAGACGGGCTCTAATTCTTCCAAGAGAAAAGCAATGAGAACACTTCACCTGGTAGTTATGGTTTATCTTAAGTCTAATGAATATCCTATTATGTTGTTACACTGTCATTTATGTCATCCTAGGTTTCAGTATCTAAAATAATTATATTTGTTGATGTTTATTAATAAAAATGCTTATAATTTCAAATGTGAAACCTAACAGTTAGCTAAACATCATCATGTTTCTTATCCACCCCACAATTACACACTTTACACTCCTTTCTCTCATACTCACAGTGACTTATGGAGACCCACACACACTCCTAACCATACCAATAAACGGTGGTTCCTTACTTTGATAGATGGCCACGCTTAGATGACATGTGTCTATATTTTAAAAGAAAATTCTGAAGTTATTGTCACTTTCAAAAAATTTCACACATTCGTTTTAACCTATTTCAAAACTCATATTTAAGTCATTCAGACTGCCAATTAAGGAAGTTCCGTATCACGAGAATTTTTTAACTTTATATTAGAAGAATTCTTGGTAAGTAAGGGCATCCTACATTATAGGTCATGTACCGACACTCCTCAACAAAATGGGGCAGCCAAGAGAAAAAACTAACATCTCTTACGTTACTCACTCTATTATGTTCCACTCTAATGTCCCAAAATATTTTTGGAATGATGCAATTCCTGCCGTCAGTTATCTCATCAATAGAGTTCCCCTAAAAATTCACAACTTTCGTACCCCTATAGCTATCTTGAGCTCGTGCTTTCCTAACAATCAGGTCTTCTCTACTTTAGATCCCAAAATTTTTGAGTGCACAGTTTTAGTTCGGAACACGGCCCCAACTCGGAGTAGACTTGATCCCAGATCCGTAAAATATGTTTTCTTCAGATACTTTCACAAAAAAAAGTATCGATTTATTGACCCTACCACAAATAAGGTTATGTGAATGTTGATGTCTCCTTTTTTGAAAGTATTCCCTACTTTTCTGACTCGGCCTCCAATGAGGGGGAGCTAGAGTTCTTGGACACTATTCCTTACAATACTCCTATGGATGTTCCTCCCATGCCACCTACCATCAAGGAACCCTCTGCTCCTTTGGTTCCACCCACTTCTGCTACCACCAAGGAGCCCTCCGTCCCTTTTGTTCCACCAACACATCCTCTCACTCCCCGTGTCTACACTCAATGCACTAGTTCTAATGCACCTACTTTGGAGCTTGCTAACCCCTGCGGGACCCTGGATCCCTTACAGACGACATCCCCAACACTGCTCCTACTCCAAATGAAGAAGTCAATTCCTCTAGAAAGATACGCAATCAAACATGTTCTCTTAGACCTAAGGAGTTAGCTACTATGAGACATTTGTTTCAGTTTCTAAATTAAACACCATTGGGTCCTCTTATCCCTTGCAATGAATCTGGATTCGCACTTCCAGCTCGATGTCAAGAATGCATTCCTGAATGGCGATATTACAGAAGAGGTATATATGACTCTTCCTCCAAACTTTGACTTCGCAGTCTTCCCAGGGCAAGTATGTAGATAGCGAAAATCTCTTTGTGTATTTAAACAATCACCATGGGCATAATTTAGGAAATTTACAAATGTAGTGGCGAGCCATGGATTCACTCAAGCTCAATCGGACCACACCCTCTTCTTCCGGCGTTCCTTCAGCGACCATGTAGCTATCCTTATCATCTATGTTGCGATGTTGTTCTCATAGATACTGATCTACCAACATTGGAGTCTCTAAAAGACATTCTTATTGCTTCCTTTGAAATGAAGGACTTGAGATCTCTCTGGTACTACTTAAGCATGGAAGTTGTTTGGTCATCTCAGAGTATTTGCTTGTCTCGGCAAAAATATGTGATCAACCTTTTGACAGAGAACAATATTCTCCACTACAAACAAATGACTATCCGGATGGACCCCACTGAAAAAATTCTTGAGGTTCCCAATGTAGTTCATGTAAACAAGAATCACTACCAGCGACTTGTGAAGAAACTCATCTACCTTGCACATACACACCCCGACATATGCCACGTAATTGGGATAGCCAGTCAATTCATGCATAATCTCTATGAGCACAACCTCCAAGTTATCCACTGTATTCTTCATCATTTAAAAAGCACACCAAACTCAAGTTTATTTTTTTTTCATTACGCCTCTCGTTCTACTGTTGTTTACAAGGACGCGGATTGGGCCAGGTCCATCCATGATCGACGATCTACCTTGGGGTGCTACTAATTTGTGTAGAGAAACCTGGTAAAGTGGAAAAGCAAGAAGCAATCTGTAGTTACTCAAAGCAGTGCGGAAGCCGAATTTCGTTCCATGTCCCTGGGAATTTGTGAAACTCTCTGATTACACAACATACTCCACGAATTATGTATGACAGTCTCCGCTCTCCTAAAATTGTTCTATGATAATAAGATCGTCATTAGCATTGCTCACAACTTGATCCAACATGATCGCACCAAGCACATTGAGATCGACCATCACTTCATTAAGAAAAAACTCGAGTCCAGAAAAATTTGTGTTCCGTTTGTTTGGTAACTAGCTGTCAGATATTCTCACAAAGAACCTTTCTCAGGCATTATTCAATGATTTTAAATCCAAGTTGAAGATGCTGACATCTATACTTCAACTTGAGGGGGGAGTATAAGAATATTAGAATATTAATATGCAGATTTCTATTTTAATTACTTTGATTTGTTTTTATTTTCCTTCTTTTTTCCCCTTTAATATGATTTTATTACTTTCCTTATTAGTGGATCTTGTAGTGGGTATTTATACCCCTCTTTGCATCAATAAAACTTACATTGGGTTCTATTCTAAGATATATATAACATTGGAATAACCAGGAACATTAATTAGTTGAGGACATTTAGATGTCCAGAAGCACAGGAAAATCCAATGAACCATAAAATTAACATGTTTGGCCGTAGCATTATTTTGGTTAGATGGAAAACCACTAGAGTCACGCTTGCAGCTAAACTTTATGCACCCTATCCTTCTGAACAGTTCATAATGAGCATTTAAAACAATTTCCAAAATCATTTCTAAACTGCAGTAGAAGAGCTTACTTCAACATAGAATTCCCCAATGCCAACCATTAAGCTAGAGTTCCTGTTTGAAAAAGCAGCATTCCTGCTTATGATTCCAAACCAAAAAGAACAATTCTAACTCCTTCCAAATTGGATTCATCAATTAGAAATAATCACCTATAAAAACATACTCTTATACAACAAATGGAAGAGAATTATGTCACTCTATTAAATACAAAGGTTATTTACATACATACCACCCATTTCTTATATATTTACATATCTCACACCAAACTTCACTTTATACATTAAACCACCTAAATATTTCATATCACATAAGAAATATATGGTACGATTTGTGACATGAGTCAATTTTACGCAATTCTTATTACATTTAACCTAATGTTTCATTTTATCATGGATTTATGCTTATGGAAAGTTTCTGTTGGTAACGTGCAGGTTATAGGAGATCGAGCACACATTTTAAGATAAGAAACATCAAGGTTGAGATTGTAAGAACTGGTGTGACCACACCCCATATGGGCGTGATCACGCTGCTGTATCGAAGGCAGTGGCGTGACCACGCTTGGGTCGGGCGTGACCACGCCTCCCGATCAATAAAGTGGCGTGAACACACCAAGATTGGGCATAACCACACTGCCCGATCCACAAAGTTGGCATGACACTGCCAACGGGCGGGAAATAATTTTAGGAAGAATTTTCTTGTTAAATATAAGACCATGGTTATAAAAACTAATTTTAGGGCAGTTTTGAGGAGGCTTGGATCATTAGAGACGACTGGAGCAGAGATTGAGAGCTTTTGTGTGTGAGAGAGAGAGCTTCTCCCTTAGAGCATTCTTCCTTGCTTAAAGTTGAGGTCCTAAGGGCTATATTTTCTTCTTCTTCTCTTTATTTTTCTTATTGTTTTGGAGAGAATATTGAATGAGAGGGAGAGCTTTTGCTTTGGTGAAGAGGAAAAATTATTTTGTAAGTATTTTCTTTTAGGTTGAACTTGCAACAATGATTTCCATCGTTCTTTCAATCATGAGTAGATAAGTCCTTTTTTCACGTCATTGTGATGTAAAGCTCATAATTTTATGGTTTTCACATATTGTTTTTCCCATAATGTTTTTTTGAGTTTTTATGCGAAAGTTGTTGTGTTAACCTTTGAATTTTATTTACTCATAATCTGTCCAATTAGATTGTTAAAATCTTTCATAATCTATGACTTTCGCCCGTCGCGTAGAAGAACGAATGGTGTAACTACAAAATTTTGGTAAGAATAGACATATTCTATTAGGATTTCGCAACCTAGAAAGGGAATCAGAATAATCTTGGGAAACACCATGGGGTTGAGCAAAACATAACTTCATGGGTTTCTGATTCTTCTTTTGACCTAGGCATAAAATTAACCAAAACATTTTATCTTTATTGACAACTATCACATAGGGGAATATCTAGGAAAAACACAAACCACCACAACACCTGAAATATAGAGGTGTGAGCCTTGTCTCTCTTTATAAATCGTAAGATTTCTCCACTTTTTGTTTTCTTTATTTTCCAACTTGTGCTTTTGATTTCTATTTGTGAGTAGGATTGAAGTAATTCAATTTCTTGTTTGTGATCAAGCTAAACTAAGTTTAGAGGTTTAGTAAACTAAGGATTCTCCTGTTGGATATTTCTTAGCCCTTTCTTCATGAGATATATATGTGGTACTCTGAATCCGCATTATTACTTGACATATATACTTTTGTGATACGCCAACTTGCTTCACCGCAACTTTCGGGTCGCCATGTTTTTGGCTGATGACCTACTTAATACGATCTATGAATGTATTGAATAAATCAATATACTAACTACAAATTGATAAAAGATGAATGACTATGATGCCCCAAATTTAAATAATTTCATTTTCGGTTGCTTTAAAATAGAGATAATACCTGTCACCGCATCAGGAGTTTCATGGGCTTCTTGCTGAGTCATAACAAATGCTCGAGGAAGAATCACCTGGCTGGCCTGCTCCAAAGTTTGAGATCGCTAAGGCGGATACTGCAACATTGAGGGATGTTGGTAAGTCGGGGGCGGCAGCTAGTGTTGTTGGTATTGCAATCCAAGAGTATATTGCTCATATGGTTGAGACATCATCACTTATTGTGACTGTTATTGGGCTTACAAGTAGTATTGACCTGGTTGTTTGTTGTCACGTTGTTTTTGGTGCCGGCCTTTATTAAATCATACCCCCCTTCTTATGCTGCTTGTCATGGGTCTACTGGTTCATTGTAAGCTTAGTTTGAGTTAGGAATGGGAAATCCTTGATCTTGTGATTGGTGTTGTAGCATTTAAAACACTTGCCAATGGTTAGGTTACAAGTTCCAGGGTGTCTCCTCCCACAATGAGGGCAACTAGAGTTATTCTTTAGTTTATATTTCAGGTGCGCATCAATGTCCTTTTGTTTTGCGCCGTTCTTTTCTTCACACACACTCAACTCTATCTCGACATGTATAGCTCACTTCAATAACTCTCAGTAAGTAGCACACTTAACAACCGATAGACACCTTAGAATGTCCTCTCTCAAGCCAATAAGTGGTAGATCTTCTGATCTTCATGCTGGTTAATCGAAGGAATGAAATGAACGATCCTGGAAAATTAGGCCTCGTACTTTCGAATAGTCTTCATTCTTTGCTCCATCTTCCTTAAGTCATTCATGAGCTTGCCCCGGTCCACTAAAGGAAAATATTGCTCCAGGAACATTCTCTTGAAATCTGCCCAAGAAGCTATTATGTATGGTCTAAACATGTTGTGGCGGTGACTTTCCCACCAATCGTCAGCTCCTTCGCACAATTAAAATGTCGCAATGTCTACCTTACGGTCTTCAGGGCACTTTATTCCTCAAGGCCTCTTCTCGATATTGTGCAGCCATGCATTTGACTCGATCGAGTCCAATGTGCTATTGAAGGTAGGAGGGGGTGCATCTTCAGAAACAGGTCCATCACTCGATCCATAATGCTCAAATTTGTCATCATCATTGGTTGATTGGGTTAGGCCTCCATCGCGGCCACTGGTGGTATTGGTTGAGTGGTTTGTGGTGCAAGTTTTGTTGCTTGCTGAGTAGATCGATGATTTGGGCTGCAAAATTAGCTTTCAATATCTAGGAAATATTTTGTGTTACCAATTCCACAAGAGTTTCCATGTTGAGAATTGGTGCTCCAACGGTCTCGATGTATTAAGCAAGAATAGTATGACGGCAGTTAGGGAAGCGGAGACCCCTGGGAATAGGCACATCCTCTATAATAGCTCTCAGGACTCTTCCTCCACAAGCAGTTACAACGCCTCTTCTCTTCGGAGCCATTCTAAGCAATTGAAAGATACACGAAATCAAAATTGATTGAATATCGACCTAGCAAGAGTAACATATCCCCTACCCAAATTCAAAAAAGACAAGGGATGTGGAATGAGAAGATAAAGGATGTGGAAAGCGAAGACAAGGGATGTAGAATGTGAAGACAAAAGAATATTGAGTATAAAATATAAGAGAAATTGAATATAAAATATAGGTTTTGATACCGCTCTGTCACACCCTTGGTCCAGAAAGTTCACATCCTGGCAACACAGGGCATGATGAAAAGAATTGAACATATTTTGTATTCTCAAAAGGAAAGGAGTATGCAAGTAATAATAGAAAGAAATAAGAAAAATTTTATTTTATTCTATAAATAAGATTATAGCTAATATAACTGAAAGCAAAAGAGATAACTAAAATAAATAAAACTAAAAATAGGGAAATAACTACCCGACCAAGAAAGAAAATATTAACTCATACGAAATAGAAAATAAAAAAAGTAAATCTAAATCTAGAAAGTATGTTCCAATGGGGATAGCCCGATAAGTGGTTGAGTGAAATATTTTATACAAAAATACCAACGGGTAAGTTTGAAAATCAAACTCAATAAAACATAACTATTTATTAAAGCATAAAAAGCAAGAAAAATTGAGCATCATGTAGTATGACCAATAAATAAGGACGATTTAGTATGTATATTAAAAGAATCTGCAAAGGCTATTATATGCTTATGATCTTGAATAAGAGTGACTTGAACACATGCACATTTATATAGATATTCACAAGCTACAATATTATATTATTTTGTACAGATATAATTAATCAATTATTTCTCCCTACTTAATAATATATAATTTTAGTGTGTGTGTGTGTGTGTGTGTGTGTGTGTGTGTGTGTGTGTGTGTGTGTGTGTGTGTGTGTGTGTGTGTGTGTGTGTGTGTGT
>JXCR01055645.1:129986-152704 GCA_002079205.1 Phalaenopsis hybrid cultivar | reverse complement strand
ACCATGTGATAATTCGGGCCCGAACCAGCCCAAATTACCACTTTACCCCTTATTATTGGACATGTGATACAAATTTGCCTGAGAAATTCATCGGTCAAAAAAAAATTTTGCACACCTAGGACTCAATTCTTATGTATTTACATCTCCTGCCCACAATTTTATATTTACACACATAACATTTGGTGGTTTAATGAAAATTTTCATATTTAAATTTTCATATTATTTATATACCCAGCATATAATTCTTAACTTATTACATATCCCACACCTATTTTTACATACATATTTAAGTGTTTTTAATTTGTGCATAAAAATATGTATTTTATTTTTCGAAAATGATATTTGCGCTACTTCTATGTGATATTAAATATTTAAGTGTTAGTTGTGTAAATATGATAATTTTTGTGTGAGATATGTAAACATATAAGAATTATGTAAAATGTGTATAAATTCTTCAATTAATTAATTAAAAATATATTAGGTTTTTTAAATTGACACCATTAATGAGTTAATCTGATTATATTTATTAATTAAAATACTATGCTACATTAAGGAAGATTTATATACATACCCTCAATTCTTATTTATTTGCATGTCTAGCATAAACTTCAATTTTGACATATATTTCATGACACGTGCGTGCGCGTGTGTGTACACATTTATATATATACATGTAAAAAGTTTTAAAATTTTTGACGTGAAAAGCAATGTTTAATTGTTAGATATGTAAATATATAGAAATTTGGTGGTGTGTGTGTAAATGCTTCTTTATATTGATTATAAATTAATTAAAATTGTTAAAAAAACAAATCACAATTAATGAATAATATTTATAGATTAAAAATATTAAGTTAATTAAATTAATATTGTTGTATTTAAACCTATCAAATTGAAATTATTTTTAATCAGTTCAATAAATTACTAACTAAAAACTAATTGAGATATTAGAATGCCCAATTTTCTTATATTAATTATGATTTAATTAATTTAATTAACATCAATATTTGCTAAGTAAATATAATAAAATATTACAAATATATAAAATACATAAATTCTAAAAAAGTAGCCAAATTTAACTTATATAAGATTTACTTACAAAATAATTTAGGATTTAATAATTTTTATTTTTTTTTAAATCCTAATTGTATCGTGCAACCTTTGAATGAATCCAAGACCAAACCCACTCCTATTGGAAAAAAATATTACATCTGTTGTCCAGATGAAAGGTGTGTCTGAACAATAACTGCGATACAGATAGGAGAAAAAAAAATCTTCATTCTATTACAGTCGTTGTCCTGACGTTGCGTCCAGACAACGGACACAATATTTTATCCTACTACTAAGTGATAGAAACTTTGGATTCACTTTTAAATAGAATTCCAGTACGATCAAAGCATAAAGTTAGATTCGTAAACTTTAGTCCTAAAATTTAGAGCAATTATATGTTATCAATGAATAATCAAAAAAAAAAAAAGTTTTTCATTTATTCTAAAATCGAAAAAAAAAAAGTTTTTCATTTAAACAATCGATAAAATTACATACGCATTTGTAATCGAGCTTAGCTGAGCCAAGTATATCATAGATTGGACTTGGCTTAATAATATTATAAGTTGCTCATATTTGGCTGAAGCTTGAGCCGACCTTTCACACCTATGTTCAAGCTTGACTTGTATAAATTTGTAATGCTTGAACTTGATCTTTACTTGATTTGTTTAAATCAATTAAATGAGTGTTTAATTGAGTTAATAAACAAGTTAAAACTTTTTATACAATGTTTTTAACAAATGATTTTATAGACAAATTGAAATAAATAGATAATTGAATAAATTTTGATTTGGTATCTAATTATCCTACATAAATTAAATAAGAAAATATATATGTTACAAGTATATTTTCTTGAAATCAAATAACATAAATAAATACTATTAAACTAATTCATTAAAATTAAAAAATAAGGATGAATTGCATTAAATTATTTTGCATATAAATTAATTACAACTCAGATAATTAGAAAAAAAATAGGAGGCTAAGAAAATTATGAGAAGCATTTCATGCAAAGCAAAAGTATAACAAATAGGGGTGTAAACGAGCCGAACACGAACGAATAGAGTTTGTGTTTGTGTTCAGTTCGTTTGAAATTTAANGCATGCTAAACTCTATTTTAATTTTTAACATTCTAAGAGCTACCAAGTACGAAGAATGGGATGTGCAATCCTTCTACATTAACCTTTGTGTTGCATTTAGTAATTCATAATACGCCTGAGTTTTGTGGTTTGCTAGCTCTTCTTCTACTTGACTTTAATAATAAGGAATTGTCCTATTGAAATCATTTCTTCAAATCTACTTGAATCAAATTCAGGTTGAAGAGTACGGGTCGTTGAAAAAGTAAAGCTAAAGATTGTAGGGTCAACTGGCCATGTGAAGTCCAAATCCAATAATTAAGTTGAAATTTCTGATGATATATATAACCTCAACAACCACTAAGTCTGCTCAATTTCAGTGTTTCAAACACGGACACCAAAATATATCCTCACATAAGTCAAAAGTTGAGATGTCGTTGCCATGAAAGCCTCGATACCATTCAAGAACTCTTCAGCAATTTATTTTCTATCTGGATAAATTATATCATACATTCACGACTTTTATGTACAAATATTTATAGATAACATATATCTTTGTGGAATTAGTATTAACGAAAAAGGAATAAGAATAAGTATAGATGAGGAAAGATATTGCAATGATGCATGATATGATTAAGCATTTATAAATATGGATTAACTAAGCGACAAATAAAACAACTGCACTCTTTTCATTTAATTCTAATAAATCAAGTTTATTTTTTATATAATATGTCAAAGTCTTTTTAGGTCTATCTCGACCATTCTTAACATATGTCAAATCAAAACAACTAATCGACGTTTAATGTGACTAAACCATCATTGTTAACTTTTATCTCTACTCTGGTTTGTCATTGAGGCTACAAAAAAAAAATATAAGAATTATGTGCTAGGTATCTTATTTTGTATTTAAAAGGAGCATATTTAAACGGAGGGATAAGTGCATGCATAGCTCCCAATACAGTTGATTTTCTTAACTATCAAACCGATGCATTTTCACGTACCACATTAAAATCATTGAGAATTTGACAAAAATGAAAATAAAGTTACAGTTGTATCATGAATTTTGATATTTGAGAGAATTTTAAAAAAAAAATTGTGCTGATTATTTTAACGTCGAACCTCATTTGAGCTAAAGATCGGATCATCATTGGTGTTCATAAGTAATAAACATCAAATGCTATGATTTATTAAATGGGATTAAATGACAATATTGGATGAAAGAGTGTGCTAGATTTGTAAATAATAATGTTTCGGGTCTATGTATGTTGATGCAAATAATATTTGTGTGCTATGCATGCATATGTAACATCAAAATTTAGTTGTTTGATCTGAAAAAAACCTAGGGGATGACTCCTAAACATATAGCAATCAAATACATTATCAAAAACATAAAAAAATCGAATCAAAGTTTCAATTTTATCCAAAACACAAAATCAAATTAAAAAAAAAAAAAAAGGTGATTCAAATTAAATAAAAATATAGAAGAAGTATGGAATCGAGATTACCTTCAATTTCAATGTAAGAACTTGATAAATGGTTGACTCTATCGAAAAAACAATCGAAGGGGGTCGATGAGGGTCAGAGCTCAAGCACATGCGGGAGAAGAAAAAAATTAGTAATTTCAGCATTGGTTTGATATTATTCACCTTTTTCAATGGATTTCCAATAACAGGCGATTGTCAGTTATTAATAACTTAATTGGTATAACTTAATAACCAATGGATATAACAGTCTATTAATATTAAATAGTTGCTGGACAATAACCTAGGAGAACTGACGTATCAAATATCCGATGATTGGAGACCGCCGATTTATAATATGCTACGCACCAATAGATTAAACCGTCCGTTAATACTTACAGAATGTCAGAAAAATGACTTGCAATAAACCTACAGTTTATTCCATAGAAAAACCGTATGTTAGTTTGGTCGTCAAAAAGCTGTCGGAAATGATTTCAAAATTTTTACGCAAGAAAAGTCATCGGTTTTTCCACCGGCTTCAGTAGGGTTTCCTTTAGTTTCTTATATATTATGGAAGCCTAAAGTGAGAAGTTTATTTAATGAATAACTTATGTAGAAAAATATATATGACAAGAAATTGATGTTTAAATTAAATTTTAATCAACAAAAAATATACTATAGTAATAATAAATGTATCATTCTTGATAAAGTGATACAACAATGATTGAATGCAAGTTCTGTAGAGCACTGAAATTCAAGCTAAAAAAAATAGAAATAAAGTAATCAAAGAGATATTTCATACAATAGTTTATTCTCTTTATATAACACCATGCTTATAAATACTTGATGCATTTTATTGAACATATGAAGTGACACAATGAAAGAGTATCAAAGATATCTGGCATATGGTCAAGCCATAGAATGCTTTGATTATATAGCTTGAGTTGGTTATTGAGGCATGAGATAGTCACATCGTAAGAGTCCATCAATTATGATGAATAATTACATCGATATTAAAGATTACTGATTCGACCATTTTATCAAATAATAAACTGTTGCAATAGTTTTAATTGTAATTAAAACAAAAATATTTCGTAGAATCTCCAATATTCGAGGACAAATATAATCCGACATGTTATGAATATTATGCATTTAGAAAAAAATTGTTCAAAAATATGTTCAATACTTTGATAGATATAAAAGGGAAAATGAAAGACGACTTAAAAGAATGAATGCATTTANAAAGATATCTGGCATATGGTCAAGCCATAGAATGCTTTGATTATATAGCTTGAGTTGGTTATTGAGGCATGAAATGTCACATAGTAAGAGTCCATCAATTATGATGAATAATTACATCGATATTAAAGATTATTGGTTCGTCCATTTTATCAAATAATAAACTGTTGCAATATTTAATTATAATTAAAACAAAAATATTTCGTAGAATCTCCAATATTCGAGGACAAATATAATCGACATGTTATTAATATTATGCATAAAGAAAAAAAAATTATTCAAAAATATGTACAATAGTTTGATAGATATAAAAGGAAAATGATGCATTTAAAAAAGTAATATATAAGAAGAGAGTGTAAAGCTCCAAGTAATCATTTTTGAAAAAGAAACTTCTTAAGTTTAACGAAAAATATGACCTCACAATAGATCAATGAAAAAAAAATGTGTAAATAGATGTGATTAGGGCTGTCAAAACGGCTCGTTGTTCGCGAACAACTTGTGTTCGACTCGTTAAGAAGCTCGTGTTCGGCTCGTTAATTTCGTTCGATAAGTTAATGAGCCGAACACGAACTAAGATGTGTTTGTTCGTGTTCGGCTTGTTCTGGCTTGAAATACTACTCATCAAGTTTATATATTAAGGNAGAATGTAAAGCTCCAAGTAATCATTTTTGAAAAAAACTTCTTAAGTTTAACCAAAAATATTACCTCACAATAGATCAATGAAAAAAAATGTGTAAATAGATGTAATCATTGATATTGCCAAATGGATATACATCAAAATTGAGTAGAGGCATTGCCATGATATCAAAAAATTTAGTGAGGATAAAAAATCATGATTGTCATATCATCATGGAGTATTCCATGCTAATAAATGTTTAGAACTTCACCAAAACCCATACAAAACCTTTTAATTAAACTTTTACTTCAAGGATTTGGGTTCAACACATTTAAAAAAAGATTCTTTGAGATAACTTGAACAAAGTATTCCAATCACATAACTTAATTTGAGATTATTTTTACTTGATTTCCTTAACTCAACAAAATGCCTTTTAGTATATCAACCATATAAGAAATGAGTTAGTGGATTGATTCAATATTAAGGGATAATTATCAATACATACTACTACAAATACATATAAGCTTGAATTCACTTAATTTTTCATGCACTTGTAAAAAGACTCCATTTGTGAAGCTACTATTTTGAGCCTTAAGGACAAATCCATCAAATGAGAGCTACAAAAATGATGATATCAATCATGGGAAAACAATAAAATCATTGTTATGTTATTTTTATGTGACAAGCAATTTCCTTAAAAAATCGACCTCAATGTGCCTAAACGATAATGAGATCAATGCTGAAATTTGTATTTTTTTTCTAAAGTATTGTGAAGCATGCTCTTTTTTTAAGGATCTTATTGAATCATATTATCATTGTAACTTAAAAAATATATCTTAAGTGCTAAAAAAATAAATTAATTATAGATTATTTATTAGCTCACTCAAAATAGATGATGCTACTATTATTTATACGAAGATTGAAAAAAGAAAAACTTTCTCAAATTATACATAACTCTTATATAATCTTACAAATAGTTTTTTTTTTTGTAATTACCACCATTAATTAAAACAAATACTTTGGTGTTTGTATTATGAGAAACATACATACATAAAATGAGACTAACTATTATAGCATTCTTTGTGAAATAATACATTATAATATCCTAGCTCTCAAGACAAAATTTGGTTCCTATCTAACAATGATTAGTTTGATCGTGTTCATAATCTTTACACCAAATGCTTAAATTATATAATATCACTGAATTTAAGAGAATCCAAAGATATACAAAATTCGATTCCCTTCATTTTTAGTAGCACATNTAAACGAGCCGAACACGAGCGAACCATGCTCAACTCGTGTTCGGCTCGTTTATATTTCGAGCTCAAAAAGTGTGTTAGTGTTCAGCTCGTTTGCTTAACGAGCCGAACACAAGCTGTTCACGAACAAAGAGTCCTTTTAACAATCATAATCATGTAGTAATAAGACAATAAGGGTTTGAGCAAGATTTAAAAACAATTATTTATATTAATACATCATTTGAATCTAATTTAATAACTTTTACTCTANGTTAACTTATCGAACAAAATTAACGAGCCGAACACGAGCTTCTTAACGAGCCGTTTTGACAGTCCTAGAGATAACAGAAGAAGAAATAACTATTTATCATGCTTGTGTTTTACATAAGTTGCTGAACTGCAAATCGAGAGCGCGTTGAAAATTCCCCAAATCCTGATGTATGGTCCGTAACAAATTTGAAATAACAAATTTGAAATCCTGTCAAATGTTCAAAAAATTCAAAAATCATAATAAGTTTCCAAATCCCGTTTAACATCGTTTTGGCCTAGATTCAAAATTTACTAAATCCTGTATGTCGTTCGGCAGATTCAAGGGATTTTAGAGGAAAGAATACCGATCAATGCCTTTGCTAGCAAACTACCGTGGCTACGTCCTCGCTTCCTATTCTTCTAGGGTTTCGTCAATGATGGAAGGAAGAAAAAAACAGTTTCGGACGCCTCAATGAAAAATTATTACGTGTAGAAATACCGTGCGTAGCCAATAAGCAACACGGGCAATATTCTTTTCTGTGCTATTCACGTGTTATTGCGTGTTATTCATGTGTTATTACGTGTTATTGATATGTTATTGTGTTATTATAACACCAAAAATATTCTCAGGATACAATAACACATAAATAACGCACAATAACATTTGAATAACACGGGGAATATTCCCGACAGAGAAAAAACGGCACAGTAATACGGGGAATATTCTTCCCGTGTTATTCATGTGTTATTGTGTGTTATTCATGTGTTATTGATGTGTTAATGTGTTATTATAACACCAGGAATATTCCTAGGACACAATAACACATAAATAATACACAATAACACATGAATAACACGGGGGGAATATTCTCCGTGTTACTGCGCCGTTTTTTTTCTCCGTCGCGCAGGGTGTCGTGGCGTTATTTCATTGACTGTGCATGTTACTCTACGTGCGTAGTACTGATGTAATATTTTTTTCTACTGCAATACGTCATTCAAGCTCTGATCTCATGTTTCCTTTTTCGTTGATGGCTTCATGCGGAAGAAATACACCTGATATATAAATTTACATTGTCCCATAACAAAGTGCCAGATGATAATTCGGGCCCGAACCAACTCAAATTATCACGTGACCCCTTATTATTGGACATATAATGCAAATTTGCATGAAAAATTTATCAGTCAAAAAAAAAATTTACACACCTAGGACACAATTCTTATGTATTTACATATCTCATGCCCACAATTTTATTTTTACACACATAACCTTTGGTGCTTTAAATCCTTGCATGAAAATGTCTGTTTCATTTGTAAGGAGTCGTAAATGTACTAATTTTTATATGATATTAAAGATTTGAGTTTTATGCACGTGTAAAGATAAAAGTTTAGGTGTGAGATGTGTAAATACATAAGAATTATGGGATGTGTCTGTGAAGACCCCTATTTAAATTTTCATATTATTTATATACCTAGCATATAACTCTTTAACTTATTACAAATCCCACATCTATTTTTACATACATATTTTAGTGTTTTTAATTTATGCATAAAAATATGTAATAAGTTAAAGAATATTTAACAAAACATATAAGATATTTAACAAATCTTTATTATTGGACATATAAGACCCCTATTTAAAAATATGATAATTTTTGTGTGAGATATGTAAACATATAAGAATTATGTAAAATGTATATAAATGCCTCAATTAATTAATTAAAAATATATTAGGTTTTTAAATTGATATCATTTATGAGTTAATCTGATTATATTTATTAATTAAAATATTATGTTACATTAAGGAAGATTTATATACATACCCTCAAATTCTTATTTATTTGCATGTCTAACATAAACTTCAATTTTGACATATATTTCATCACACACGTGTGTGCGTGTGCATATCCACATTTATATATATATATATATATATATATAAAGTTTTGAAATTATTGATGTGAAAAGCAATTTTTAATTGTTAGATATGTAAATATATAGAAATTTGGTGGTGAGTATGTAAATGCTTCTTTATATTGATTATAATTTAATTAGAATTGTTAAAAAATAAATCACAATTAATGATTAATATTTATAGATTAAAAATATTAAGTTAATTAAATTAATATTGTTGTATTTAAACCAATCAAATTGAAATTATTTTTAATTAGTTCAATAAATTACTAACTAAAAACTAATTGAGATATTAGAATGCCCAATTATCTTATATTAATTATGATTTAATTAATTTAATTAACATCAATAATTGCTAAGTTACTATGATAAAATATTACAAATATATAAAATACATAAATGATAAAAAACTAGTCAAATAGTTTACATGAACTCAACAAAATTTAACACTTCTCTTACCCCATATTTTTCAAAATTTAACTTATATAAGATTTACTTAAAAAATAATTTAGGATTTAATAATTTTTTTATTTTTTTTTAAATCCTACTTGTATCGTGCAACCTTTGAGTGAATCCAAGACCAAACCCACTGCTATTGGAAAAAGTATTACATCTGTTGTTCAGATGCAAGCTGCGTCTGAACAATGACTATGATACACTGAGGAGAAAAAAATATCCATTGTATTGTAGTCGTTGTCCTGACGCAGCTTGCATCCGGACAACGGACCAATATTTTATCCTACTACTGAGAGGTAGAAACTTTGGATTCACTTTCAAATAAAATTCCAGTACGATCAAAACATAAAGTTAGATTCGTAAACTTTAGTCGTAAAATTTAGAGCAATTATATGTTATCAATGAATATTAAAAAAAAAAGTTTTTCATTTATTTTAAAATCTTGCCTGACAATCTTTATGTGCATGTTTAGTTATTCCTAACAAAACAGAAGTGTTAAAATCGATCTAATTAAACAATCGATAAAATGATATACGCATTTGTAATTGAGCTTAGCTGAGCCAAGTATATCATAGATTGGACTTGGCTTAATAATATTATAAGTTGCTCATGTTTGGCTGAAGCTTGAGCCGACCTTTCACACTTATGTTCAAGCTTGACTTGTATAAATTTGTAATGCTTGAACTTGATTTTTACTTGATTTGTTTAAATCAATTAAATGAGTGTTTAATTGAGTTAATAAACAAGTTAAAATTTTCATACATTGTTTTTAACAAATGATTTTATAGACAAATTGAAATAAATAGATAATTGAATAAATTTTGATTTGGTATCTAATTATCCTACATAAATTAAATAAGAAAATATATATGTTACAAGTATATTTTCTTGAAATCAAATAACATAAATAAATGCTATTAAACTAATTCATTAAAATTAAAAAAATAAGGATGAATTGCATTAAATTATTTTGCATACACATTAATTACAACTCAGATAATTAGAAAAAAAAATAGGAAGCTAAGAAAATTATGAGAAGCATTTCATGCAAAGCAAAAGTATGACAAATTGTCNTAAATTATATATATATATAATTATTTTAAATTATTTTATATTTCGAACAATAACAATTCGAACACGAATGAATGCATCACTGTTCATGTTTAGTTCGTTTAACTAACCGAACAAAAAAAAAATTGTTCACGTTCGTCTCGTTTACTTATCGAACGAATCAAACACGAACTCATTGACGAACCGAACACGAACTGTTCGCAAACAACGAGCTTTTTTGACAACCCTAATGACAAATTGTTAAAATAGTTGTATCACTTTTATCTTATTAAAACCAAGATGATTTGCTATAACTAAAAATGTCAATAGAAATAAGATGCATCAATATAATTAAGAGAAGAAAGGATATATTATTATATATCAAATTATATAGCCATTAATATTGACAACATTCACTCAAATTGAATGCATGTACCATTATGAATAAGAAACTTGATGATAATTATTTTAAAAAATGTACAACATATCCAATGATATTGTACCGAACCACCAATTAATACTCATGTGGTAGATGTACGGCTAGTTGTTTGCGAACAACTCGTGTTCGACTCTTTAAGCAGCTTGTGTTCGGCTCGTTTGAACGAGCTGAACACGAACAAATATTTATTCGCTTGTGTTCAGTTCAAATTGGCTCTAAAAGAAATAAATAAATAAAATATATAAATATACCACGGAATTCACGGTGTTATCAGTGTTATTGTGCGGTGTGTAACACCAAAATACACCAAGGAATAACGCCCGCGGAATGAAAAATGTGGAATAGCATGTGTATCAGCATTATTCCGCAGTGTTACCCGTGGAATAACACACGCGTAATTAAAAAACATGGGTGTTATTCCACGTGCTATTCTGTGGTGTATGTTGGTGTTATTGGTATTTTTCGGGTGTTATCGTTGTATTATCGGTGTTATTGATGTTATTCGAGCCTATTTCGAGCTAAACACGAACAAGAATATATTATTCAAGCCGAACACGAACACATTGTTCACGAGCCATTTCGACACGAGCAAAAATGGAACGAGCTGAACACAATCCGAGGCCCAGCTCGTTGCTCGAATGACTCGTTTATTTTAATATTTAATGATTTAATGATTCTCTATCTGCAGAATGACTCGTTTAATTAATTTCTCTTGATCTGCTATGATTTAATGTTATTTGTGGGGCAGTAGATATAGAACAAATCAGTCTCTAAAGGCATGTAATAAGTGGTAGATTGAAGAAATGCTTGTATGATATTTTCTTTTGCCTCTTACTTTTTTTATTCTAAGGTTTGAATCTAAGAGAATGATAGCTTTTCTGATTTCATACATGGAGACCAGTTTTTTCATCCTGCAAGTCTTTTAGAACTAGATATTTTTTTGCTTTGTCTCTTTTCAATAATCTTGCAAACTTTTTGAAGCATTTTGTGGCATGTTAAACTCTATTTTAATTTTTAACATTCTAAGAGCTATCAAGTACGAAGAATGGGATGTGCAATCCTCCTACATTAACCTTTGTGTTGCATCTAGTAATTCATAATACGCTTGAGTTTTGTGGTTTGCTAGCTCTTCCTCTACTTGACTTTAATAATAAGGAATTGTCCCATTGAAAATCATTTCTTCAAATCTACTTAAATCAAATTCAGGTTCAAGAGTACGGGTCATTGAAAAAGTAAAGCTAAAGATTGTAGGGTCAACTTGCCATGTGAAGTGGATCCAATAATTAAGTTGATATTTCTGATAATATAAATCATATATGACCTCAACAATCACTAAGTCTGCTCAATTTCAACGTTTCAAACACAGACACCAAAATATATCCTCACATAAGTCGAAAGTTGAGATGTCGTTGCCATGAAAGCCTCGATACCATTCAAGAACCTTTTAGCAATTTATTTTCTATCTGGATAAAGTATATCATGCATTCACGACTTTTATGTACAAATATTTATAGATAACATATATCTTTGAGGAATTAGTATTAACGAAAAAGGAATAAGAATGAGTATAGATGAGAAGATTAGAAGGATAAAAAGGAAAGATATTGCATTGATGCATGATATGATTAAGCATTTATAAATATCGATTAACTAAGCGACAAATAAAATAACTGCAGTCTTTTCATTTAATTCTAATAAATCAAGCTTATTTTTTATATAATATGTCAAAGTTTTTTTAGGTCTATCTCGACTATTCTTAACATATGTCAAATCAAAACAACTACTCGAAGTTTAATGTGACTAAACCATCTATGTTAACTTTGATCTCTACTCTGGTTTGTCATTGGGGCTACAAAAAAAAATATATAAGAATTATGTGCTAGGTATCTTATTTTGTATTTAAAAGGAGCATATTTAAACGGAGGGATAAGTGCATGCATAGCTCATAAAATAGTTGATTTTCTTAACTATCGAACTGATGCATTTTTACATACCACAATTGTTATTTTTTGACCCCCAATTAATGAACTAAGGTAAAAGGACAATTTTGTAATGTGGCACTGCCACCTACAAAGGGCAATTTTGTAATGTGGCACCGCCACCTACCACATCTCACCTACCNAACACGAGCTTCTTAACGAGTCGAACACGAGCTGTTCGCGAACAACGAGCCTTTTTGACAGCCCTATTTGCAGTAGTTTATTGGATCTCTAACTTCTGTCTTTTGTAAATCTCCTTTAAATCTAATTTGACATTCACATTATTTTTAGTTTTGCCTTCAACATTCATCATAGTGTTGAAGATATTTCGTTCGTGTTCGGCTCGTTAATTTATCGAACGAAATTAACGAGCCGAACACGAGCTTCTTAACGAGTCGAACACGAGCTGTTCGCGAACAACGAGCCTTTTTGACAGCCCTATTTGCAGTAGTTTATTGGATCTCTAACTTCTGTCTTTTGTAAATCTCCTTTAAATCTAATTTGACATTCACATTATTTTTAGTGTTTCCTTCAACATTCATTATAGTGTTGAAGATATTATCAAAAATAAAATTGTATGTGCATTACATCAAGATTGTGTCTAAAATGTAGCGTATTCAATAATCTTTGAAATGTCACTAACAATCTGGAATAAATCATCCCATTGTAATTTTTGAGGTGACACTGATTTCTTAACTTTGTTTCTTTTGAATGCTATTTTATTTCGCTTGAAGGGATATTCAACATTTAAAATAAATGATGATAGTCAAATTATGGATTTTTTCTATCATGTTGAAGCGTAGACGTCTCAGATAATTCATGCAACATGGACAAGCTAACTTCTCTATAGTGCTCCACCCAAATAACATTATATATGCAACAAAATCACTGATTGTTAATATTAATACGGCTTACATTAAAAAAATTATTTTTCATGGAAACATTATATGTCATGACGGTTTCTTTACCAAGAAATTTGGAGCTCATTTATCAACAACTACAAACTTACATCAATCCTTCCTCGTGGACTATTGAACCTAGTATGATCAATTTTGGAAGAAGAATGAGGTTGTATGCACATCTCGGGTGAAAGATAATATGACATAAGGACCGATGATCAACAAGAGTAGGACGAGACGGTCTGACTGTAAAATGAGAAGTCATTATAGCATAAGCCAAGCATGACTTTACATGCCACCACAATAAATTTAGGATATGTGCGATCAAAATATTTTCATGCTTCTCTATCTGCAGAATGACTAGTTTAATTAATTTATCTTGATCGGCTATGATTTAATGTTATTTGTGGGGCAGTAGTTATAGAAAAAAATTGTCTCTAAAGGCATGTAATAAGTGGTAGATTGAAGAAATGCTTGTATGAGATTTTCTTTTGCCTCTTACTTTTTTTATTCTATAGTAAAAATCTAAGAGAATGATAGCTTTTCTTATTTCATACATGGAGACCAGTTTTTTCATCCTGCAAGTCTTTTGNAGCTCGAAATATAAACGAGCCGAACACGAGCTGAGCATGGCTTGCTCGTGTTCGGCTCGTTTACACCCCTAGATGTAATCATTGATATTGGCAAATAGATATACATCAAAATTGAGTAGAGGCATTGCCATGATATAAAAAAAAATAGTGAGAATAAAAAATCATGATTGTCATATCATGGAGTATTCAATGCTAATAATGTTTAGCACTTCACCAAAACCCATACAAAACCTTTTAATTAAACTTTTTCTTCAAGGATTTGAGTTCAACACATTTAAAAAAAGATTCTTTGAGATAACTTGAACAAAGTATTCCAATCACATTAACTTAATTTGAGATTATTTTTACTTCATTTCCTTAACTCAACAAAACGCCTCATAGTATATCTACCATATAAGAAATGAGTTAGTGGACTAATTAAATATTAATGGATAATTATCAATACATACTACTACAAATACATATAAGCTTGAATTCACTTAATTTTTCATGCACTTGTAAAAGACTCCATTTGTGAAGCTACTATTTTGAGCCTTAAGGACAAATCCATCAAATGAGAGCTACAAAAATGATGATATCAATCATGGAAAAAAATAAAATCATTGTTATCTTATTTTTATGTGACAAGCAATTTCTTTAAAAAATTTACCTCAATGTGCCTAAACGATAATGATATCAATGTTGAAATTTGTATTTTTTTTTTTCTATAGTGTGGTGAAGCATGTTCTTTTTATAAGGATCTCATTGAATCATATTATCATCGTAATGTGACTTAAAAATTCTATCTTAAGTGCTAAAAAAATAAATTAATTATGGATTAATTATTAGCTCACTCAAAATAGATGATGCTACTATTATTTATACGAAGATTGAAAATTATACATAACTCTTATATAATCTTACAAATAATTTTTTTTATTTTGTAATTTCCACCATTAATTAAAAAAAAAATACTTTGGTGTTTGTGTTATGAGAAACATACACACATAAAATGAGACTAACTATTATAGCATTCTTTGTGAAATAATAGATTATAATATCCTAGCTCTCAAGACAAAATTTGGTTCCTATCTAACAATGATTAGTTTGATCGTGTTCATAATCTTTACACCAGGTGCATAAATTATATAATATCACTGAATTTAAGAGAATCCAAAGATATACAAAATTTGATCCCCTTCATTTTATTAGCACAAGCACTAAGAAAAGTATATTAACAAAGCCCATTTTCTTATAGTGAGTGCATGCCAAAGTTATTTAATATATTATGCCACTACTTGATATAATCCTTCTTCAACCTTGAGATCACTTGAAGGCATCAGAACTATTTACCCAAGTCATCAAAGGAAGTTGCTCAATTAACTATTGTGACTCATCAAGTCAAAATAAAGTTAAGCAACTACATTTAAATTCATCACTTGCATAGAATCCATTATGAGTCCTCTACAAAAGTAAAATGTAACGAGCTAGCTAGTCTTACTCATTTTATACTAATAATTACTTAAGTGTCGTGAATAAAATTTTATTTACATTATTTGATTTTAGCCATTCATGTAGCATGACACCACATTTGAAATCTAAATAAAGGACCATAGGGTGAGGCTAAGGTATTCTACCAATAAATATCGCTATATTTGTACATTTTCATAACCGACAGTAAATTTCAAAAATTTCCTCTTTGAGTTGTCATTCTCTTTCTCTCTCTTCTTTTAGTTTTTTCTTTAGCTTCGTACATTCTTGTTCGTAATTTTTTGGCATCACATGCGTGCAAATTTAAACCCAAATGTAGACAATACATCAGAAAAAAGTTATTACTAGATAACTCAGACGAAAGATAAATATTAGTTCAAGCGGAATAACAAAACTTTGACAATTCCGAGCGATAAAACTAAATGAAAGACAATGCAAAAAAAATCAAGAAAAGACAGAACTCTTTTAAAATACTCATCTCATTCCTCCTCCACAAGATGCAATTTTATCGACTCACCGTATGATCATCAACTTACATTTTCTGAATACCAACCTCAACTAAAGTATCTTCATACTGCCAAAGGGATGATGAAGCAAAGATTCCTTGTTCCAAACACAGGGCAACCAAAGCCTACTCTGCTCATTTTACCAAAACTCAACCCTCCACCAAAACTTAAAATGCATAGTCTAATACCCTACAAAGAAAAGTCAAACTCAACAGATCAATTAATGGATTAGTGCAACATAATCTCTAATGATAGGAGATGCTGTTAAATTCCAGCTACTAATTATAACGTATAATAAATATATTTCAATTGATGTTCATGCAAAGTCATAACCATGATTACAAGACTTTGTCTTTACTAGCTGTAAGCCACAATATTTCAACCCCATTAAATTAAAGTAGCTAGGCTGCTTAACAAAGTTTAATAAATGTTTTCATAGCATGTCAGCTTGGATCAATTATAACTTCCCCATTTCAATGTTGGAGGAGTTGGCCATTTCATCCTAATGTTTCTCTTTCCAGCCTACCAAACCATGTGTGGCACTTATGGAGCCAAAAAATTCCATCCCTAGTATGCCACAAAGAGGGAATTTTGGCTATTTTATTTTATAAATCACTTTCATGTTTTTGTTTTGGCTATATTTACATGCATGCCACTTATGGATTTATATCTATATATAACATAAAGTTTAATTTTTACATGTAATTTTACGCATGCATGGAAACTGAAACTGTATATTTCACTTTTTAGAAGTCGGGATAATGATGTTTTATGAGATATGAAAGACTTGAATGATATAATTGTATAAAGCAAATTTATGTTATAAGTAAAAAAACATTAAGAAAAATAAAAAAAAACACCAAATCTAAGGCTTTTTATGGAAAAAAAAATATTTAAAATATTCATAATAATTTAATATTTACATTTTTAAAATATTTTCATAAATATTTAAAATATTTAGCAAATAACTTATGAAATATAGATCCCCTATGATTGTCATAAATACTTTTTTCTTAAAAGAAATTGTTAAAATGAGCCAACTTCATTTCTAAATTACTATAATATACATTGAGGAGTGTAATTTCAAGTTCTTCATGGAAATAATTGCATTTCCTTAGTTGGTCAATTGTTACACTAAATGTGTCCTTTAGGTAGAGTTAGGTTTGTTTCACTTACAAAAAGGATTAAGTTTAAATTAAATTGTTCAACATCAAAATTATTTTAAAATTTTCCAAAAGTAACCTTTTTAAAAAAAAATAATTCACTAATATTTCTTTTATCCAAACATAATAGTTTTAAAAGAAGTGTGGCTATTATTTTGTAATTACCTCAAGATGGATATAAAAAATACAAATAAACAAAAGCCTTGAGGGAGCGAAGGCTTGAATAGGGGGTGTAAACGAGCTGGATATGAGCGAGCTCAGGCTCGTGTTCGGCTCGTTTATATTTCGAGCTCAAAAAGTGTGTTTGTGTTCGACTCGTTTGCTCAGCAAGCCGAACACGAGCTGTTCACGAACAAAGAGTCGTTTTGACAACCCTAATCACGTAACTAGAAGATGTTAAGAAATGAGACAAGATTTACAAATTATTGTTTATATTAAAACATCATGTGAATCTAATTTATTAACTTTTATTCTATTTTCTTAATTAATACTTTTAATTGATTATAAATCTTTGTAGACTTGTAGTTAATTAATTTTTTTTTAAATAGTACTCATCAATAAATATAATTGATGAGCACTATTTCGACCCAACGAGCCAAACATGAGCTTCTTAACGAGCCAAACACGAGCTGTTCGCGAACAACGAGCCGTTTTGACAGCCCTAGGCTTGAAATATGCGAACTTATCCATTATTTTATTTAAAATATTACATATATATGCAACACAATTCCAATGTGTTTGCATATGAATACCTAAAATTACATATTTATACATTCAACCTATACGCAAGTGTGTATTTCACTAGTTAGTAATAATGATTTTTCACACAGTATTAAGAATTTGAATGTTTTGCGTGTAAATATTAAAAATTAGAGGTTAGATATGGAGATATAGAAGAATTGCTGGGTATGTATGTAAATGCCCCTATTTTATCTCTCAGGTCTCACTCACATTCTAGTCTGGTCCAAACCCCCGTGCAATTTAAAGCAAATTTAACAATAAATACATAATTGATTCGCATTCCAATTGCACAACTTTCCTCAATGTGGCACTTTCATAACGACCACATTTTTATATAGTTGATATTAGGGAATTGTCATTTTCCCTCCTTATACACGTCTTTGTTTTTATGAACTTCGTACAGTATGATCTAAGCAAGATTTTGAATTTGTTATGTATCCAAGAATAGTTGCCACGTTTCAATAGAGCGCACATGTCATGCATTAAGGGCGGTTTGTCACGCTCCGTCATATTTAAACAAGACAATCCTGAGAAACACAAGCAATTTTCTGAAAAGCCTCTTAGGTACCTCAAGATCCACTTCACTGCTTCTCAATGCTTCTTTCCAGGATTACTCATATACTGCTAACGACTCCCAATTCATGGGCAATATCAGGTCTGGTGCAAACCATAGCATACATAAGTGAACTAATAGCTGAAGCATAAAAGAACCTTACTCATGTGGTCATGTTCCTCCTCTGACTTGGGTGACTGATTCTTGCTGAGTTTGAAGTGACTTCCCAACGGTGTGTCAATTGATTTGGCCTTATCCATGTTGAACTTGCTAAGTACCTTTTTCACATACTCAGCCTGAGAGAGTCTCAACATGCCTCTGACTCTATCTCTGACATTTCTCATACCAAGGATTTGCTTTGCAGCTCTCAAATCCTTCATTGCAATGTGCTCTGACATCTGTTCCTACAGATTATTGGTCTCCTCAATACTAGCACCTGCAATAAGCATATCATCCACATACAACAGTATGACGATATAAGAATTGTCAAAATACCTGACATAATAACAGTGATCTACCTGACATCTGTTGTACCCTGCACTGTGCATGAAATTATCAAATTTCTTGTACCACTGTCTAGGAGTTTGCTTTAGGCCATACAAGCTCTTCTTCAATATGCAAACTGACTCTTTTTTTCCCTGTACCACGAACCCTTCAGGTTGGTGCATGTAGAAGTCTTCTTCAAAATCCCCATGAAGAAATGTTGTCTTCACATTTAACTGCTCAAGGAAGAGTTCTTCAGTGGCCACCATAGATAGTACCATTCTGATGGTTGTAAGCTTCATCACATGAGAGAAAATCTCGGAATAATCAATACCGTGCATCTGTTTGTTGACCTCACTTTTGGTTGAGGTCTAGTCTTTCTCTTTAGTAGATTAAGGTCGAGCCATAGGACTTCCTATTGACTATTCTTAGAGAACTAGAAAAAGACACCCTCGCCATTAGAAATTCTAAACTCTTCTTTACTCAACTTGAAGTTTCACATGTTGGTCCTAACCTCTAGCACTTAGTAGGTGGGGTCATTATGGGGGGCTCAAGGAAGGTTCCTATAGGACTGTTGGACCTTAGAGTTAACCTTGGGCGTTGGTCTAGAGCTAAGGCACTCACTGCACTCAAAATCTTCTAGAGGTACTTGGATGACTCTCTACATTATAGTCTTCTCTATAAACTTCCATCCCAAGATATTGCATTAAGGGCTGTTTGACAAGACAATCATGGGATGGAAGTTTATAGAGAAGACCATAATGTAGAGAGTCATCCAAGTTCCTCTAGAAGATTTTATCACATTTTGGAGTAAGTTAGAAGAAAAAAGTTCTAAGGATAACTCATGAATAACCTAGAAATGTCTGGGGTCATGTGTGTATATAAGAGAATAGTGTAGAACTATTTATAAACTAGACAATTCTAATGTAATCTAGAATGTCCTCTTAGGCTTAGGGAGGACTATAAATAGGAGTCCCTCCCCCTCATTTGGAGGCATCTGATCCCCGATCATAATACTTATGCACAGTATAACAATATTTCTGATGGTATTTTTCACTTATATTTTCTTATTTTGCAACAAAATCAAAAACTTTGATCCTGAAGAAAAATAAGAATTTAACTTTTTAATTTATATATATTTATATTGGGATACTACACAAGTATATGTATCGTTATCAAGTAATATAGGACATTTGATTAAGACCTGAATATCAAACCCACAGGGAAGATTATGCAATATGCACTTTTTAGAAAATTTTTCTATTTTTAAAAAAGATAATTACTTAAATAAAAATGATTTTTGCAGGAATTTAAAATTTAAATTTTTTTTGTATTTTTGATATTTTAATGAAATAGTAACAACTAAAGTTTTTGTAGAAGAAAAGTACTTAAATTGAAATATCTTTCTTCTTATCATGAATTAGTAATAAGTATATGAATTCTGTTGTGGAAGTATGCAAATTATTTTGTGTCGTGAATCAGTAATAAGTATAGGAATTCTGTTGTGAAAGTATGCAAATTGTGTTGTGCCAAATAAAATAATATTCTTTACCCTTACTAGAGATGCTATAAAGAACATTGGTTAATTTAAAGTTTGAATATTTTTGAATACCGGTTAGGCAGCGAAGATACTATCTCTCACTCTAGAGTTCCCTCAATTCCCTCCACCTGGGGGCTAACATTCTCGTATCAGAACCTAAAACAATAAACCAAGTTGGGGGTTTTAACCTGTCACTTTAAAGTCCTCTAACTCTACACCCATCAATGAATATTTCCCTATTTATTTGCACTAAATCACATGAACTACATTCTCATTCATACAACCTCATATGATTCTTTTCAATTGTTGACTGAGACAATACCAGCCCGGTTCTTACATGTTCTCACAACAAATTTTAACAGCTAGATTGGTCAAATCAAGAAGTAAATGAAGTGCATGGATTTAAATAATCACGACTTCTTCCAGCATTAAAGATCAATACTCTCCATAGCTTCCATCCAAAACTTAATTACTTTTCATTTTCAGAAGAAAAATAAAAAAAACTACTCAGAATCCATGCTGAAAACAAAACCACACTTTAGTTTAAAAGAAGAAATCATTCTCAAACCAACAACGAGTCTCTATTAAAACCAAAAGTAGTCTAAAACAAAAAGATAAAAACTTATCTCAAGTCCTCCACCAAACTCTTGAAGTTTCTTTGAATCTCTTCTCTTTTACAATCACTCGAAACAAAATAACAAAAAGGATAAAGTAAATAAAAAGTGGTTTCTGAAAATCTCTCCGAACTAACTCCCAAAGAAGAACTTTCAAAACTTGCCAATATTTTCAGGACTCTTTTCTAAGTCATCTATTCTTTCTTTTATAGTTTTCCAAGAGGTGTCTTAGGATCTATTCAAAATGTGTCTTGATTCGATGTATTTGCCAAAGAGACGCATCCTTTCATGATAATTTTTTTCCATGGTGGTTACAACCACCTATTAAGCCAATGGGTGCCTTAAAAACCTCTTCAAAATTTGTGAAAACCGATTTTACTTGTCTAGTAATTGCCACTGACGCTTAAGCGCGGGGTCTCAACGCTTAGACGTGGCCTCTCTGTTTAACCAGCGCTCAGGCGCCAAAACTCTTTTGCACAATTTTTCACATTTTTGCTCCAAATTTGATACTTTTTCACTCCTTTAAGCATTTTTTCCATTCTCACTTGTATCTGCAAGAAAAACACAAAAATAGCTTCTATTAAAGCGCAATTTCTCAAAAATAAGTATAAAAATGCTTCTAAAACCACTATATATTTTAGGTGTATCAGCATCCAAGAAAACCTTCCAAGCTTCCAAGCATTCAAATGTTGTAATCTTTACTTCTTTGTGAAATGTTCCCTTCTCAAATACTTCTCCCTACTCTTCTTTTTAAAGTGTTTTGTGCTTACAAATCCAAGTGTTGTGAGAGATAAGTTGATTTAGTGCCAAGGAATAGCGCTCATGCACCACGGGTGACTAGTGATAATTGTGATGCCAGTGTTGGCAGCCTAGGCACTGGCTGAAAATGAGGATAGTGGAGTCGACCATCTCGACTGTCTTTGCAAGATTCATAGGGAAACAATTAATGAACACAGGATGCCTCTCGGATCATTGTCTCGGCGCTTGAATGAGATCAAGAATTCATTTACTTAAGCATCTAGGATCCAACGAGAGGAGGAGATACGAGAGTTGTTGGCATGCATGGAGAAGATGGGAGAGGAAATAACAACCCTTCATTTGGAGGTAACGAAAACCCAAGAGGATTCCCTATTATAGCAGCTCAGACTGAGGTAGATTCGATGGCCCAGTTTAATGGCCCAATTTAAGTTTCGGGGATAAATTTTGTATAGGAAGTTGTATTAGAAGGGGCTTGTTCTAACTAAGGTGGCTGATGATCATCACGTAAAATACTTCCTCTCAGATTAATTTCTTATTGTAATTTATAATGTATAGTTTCATAATAAAATTTGTGTTTATTTCTCAAATCATGTGTTGATGTGATGTTTATGACAGCTCATTATATATATATATATATATA
>JXCR01055645.1:96535-129058 GCA_002079205.1 Phalaenopsis hybrid cultivar | reverse complement strand
ATATATATATATATATATATATATATATATATATATATATATATATATTTATATTCGCTATACTGTACCTTCTGCTCTATAAGTACAAAGATTATTTTATGAGGAAAGACTCATAGACAATAGATTTTACTATTCATTATTATTCCTCTCTCTCTCACTCTCTCATTTCCTACACACTATTCTTATGGGTGTGATTCACATACAAATTAAGATTCAACAAATTAAAAATTAAAGTTCAACAATTCAACAACATATAGTTCCAAATAGTTGTATAGCTAGTGATGATCGTGGTATTATTGATGACAGTAATTTATAAATCGGTAATCGACATAAAGGTATACATTTTGCATCGCATTATTATTATGAGCATGGGAGGATAGAAGATCCATCATACAGTAACCTTACACGAACCCAAACGACGATCTGCATCAAAAAATCACCTCCTGATGTCATGCGGTTGCAACTAAACTTCACCAAATAATTTGGTACTTCTGCTCATTTTACATGAAACAAGAAATCACATGCCTTTATTTCATTAGGGCGTGAGATTTGGTTATCTCCTAATCAAATCAAACCAACAAATAAAATATCTACACAACAAAATTCAAATTCAATAAATTTACATTCTAGAAGAGTAAATAAGAGAATTGGCGAAGATTATGTTGGTAAAGGGTTAATGTGCACAAACTTCTCCCTACAACTCAAATCGGCTCCTTTGACGAAACTCCTTCAAAAGTAGCATGACGGTATGAGCATCATCGTCTCCGTTCCATTGAAATAATTTAGGCAGACATCAAGATACATTATTTTATCAAACAAAATATAAATTTATGCATCGTTGTGCACTCAACGGAACGGGGCACAACCATTTCCTCAAACAAAGCCTTAATCACATTACCTTTATAAATAATGTAGGGACCTAACCATCGCTACAAAGCAACCTCCTTAATTATTTTGTTTATAATGAAGTGTTAATGCCACCTAATTTTGCTTACATTGAACACACATGCACATGAGAGGACAGCAAGGCATCTTACATATGGATTCTACAGTGTTGGATGGATGGATGTTGCTTCTTTAGGTAGAAGGCCGGAAGAGGGGAAAGGCGAAATTAACATTCACATCTTCTTTCTCCTACTTTCTCTTACAACGTCATCATCTCCTTCTCCCTTCATAGATAAGCTAAGTAAAGCCCTAACATATCTTAGCTTCCTTAACCTTCATTTAACCTTAGTTTCTCAAATTGTTATAAAACTTTAACGCAACCATGATGTTGAGTTATTAAACCCACATGAATGAAACATTTCTGGGGTATCATTTAAGAGATTAATATGAGGGTTTAATTGATGACATAGAACTTTTTATTTCCATGACATGTACGTGTACTCAAACAGACTATTATTAGCTTATTAAATATTCTTTTTATAATAGGGGGAATTATTATTAACTTTATTAAGCCTATAATTTTGATCTTAACGGTAATTTATGTTAGCCTGTTAGGGGAACCCACTTCTATTTGGGTTGCCTAAGGAGAGGCCTCCTATGATCGAAATGAGCCATGTGAATCAAATTCAAACTCTCTTAAGTTTTATCGAAGTTGCTCAAATGAAATTCGATAGCAAAATTGATTGCGTCAGTGCGTCTGGAACATCAATATTATTTAGAAAAGATACATATATTACCAAGCTTTTATACAGGAATGAACATTAATTTTGTGATGTCATATTTAAATTTTTAACCATTGCATAGTTCATACAATCTGGGGTTGTAAACAAGTCGAGCTTAAGCGAGCTCAGGTTTTTCTATTGTTTGAAATTTGCCCGTGTTCGAAATTGTCTAGTGAACAATGTGTTCGTGTTTAGCTAGATTTAAATATTTTTAATTGTGTTTAGCTTAATTGGAAAAAAATAGAGGTAGGGTGTTGGATTCAAACATGCAAAAACTCCGTGCAATAAAAGGTGTAGAACCATATGACCACACGAGTTGTTATGATTTAAATTTATATATAAATATATAATATATTATTATATCAACAACATATATAATTTCTTAATTTCGAGCTAAACATGAGCGGACAACTGATTATTCGTGTTCGGCTCATCTATTTAACGAACAATCTAGCGAGTCACTTAACGAGCCAAATTTAAGCAACAAGCTTTTCATTTTGCAGCTAGTCACTCGAGGTCACGTCATGCTAAACTAATTTTTTATTCTTATCAACCCATATTTTTGTAACTAGCAAATTTTTCGGTGTCCTGCGTGTAATTATCCTAAAAATTTCTTTCAATCACGCGCTTATATATATATATATATATATATATATAGATAGATATATGTAACACAACGTAATATTTTTTCTTCCCATTACCATATTTTTTTTAATTTTTTTGTTTTTATATTTTCTCTGAGTTTTATTTTGTCATATATGTTTAGTTTTCTTATTATTTAGAAATAATAATATTGAAAAATAATAATAATAAATAAATAATAATAATAATAAAATAAAAATAAGAATAAAAGCAAATCATGTGTATTATTAAGAAGATCAATTGTGGACAAAATTATAACAGAACTAAAGAGGGATAACCATCTCAAGCATTTGGATGTTTTATGGCACCAAAATGTTGTACATGTAAGTTTTAAATTTTAGGCATTGGATGTGTCAATACATAAAATTTGTGTGGAAATGTAAGCCAATAAGCAAATCCCTTTAGGAAAAAATGAACAGTGCAACACATCTTTTCTGAAAAAGAGTCGTTCTCAGCTTGACAATTTTAAAAATGCACGAGGAAACAAACATGCTTGAGATTATGGGTCATCAATTGATTTTGGAGCAATCCACAAACACTACATCCATACTTGATGCAATGTTAATGAACAATAGTATGTTTAGGGCTTTGGTGCAATTGAAGGTTCGAAAGAGGACGTCACTAGTAATCACCAACATGTTCATTAAATTATATGTTTGAGGGACACATTTTAGATTATTAGTTGAAGACATGATTTTTACCACCAAAGCATACTTACAAGTTGCAATAAATGGCCAGTGCATCGTTAATAACATAGAATATCAAATTAAAAAATTATAATAGATCTCAGCTAAGTATCATGTGTCTCCACCATGATCATCCATCTCGACTATATCGTTGATATTTACATGCAACTCGGAGTAAAGAACTATTCAGTGTGTGGAAGATATCATCGATCATTGTTCATCACACATGTGCACATCGAATTCTCACTGATAGATACTGTTAGGGTACCTCTAAATTCATATGCTACTATATTCTTCCTATCATCAGACATCAGTTCAATTTAAGACCAAAAGAAATTAATACTCAGATAGATGTTAAATTCAACATTTGGATATCTTATATAAAGGCATGTGATGCAAGATGAAAGGCAATCATGGCCATATTCAATAGTGGAGAGCATTTTTATTACTCATTGCATAAATTAATTGTATCCATCTATGGTTCAGTTCTTGGATCCATTTATAAGATTCAATTTGATAGCATATATCAGTTTCAGAGACATTTTTGGGCATTCGGAGCATCTAAAGATGGTTGGATCAACTGCTGACCTATTTTTATTCTCAATGAAACCTTTTTGTTAGGAAAATATCGTGGAACTTTACTTACTTCCATTGTTTTTTTATGTGAATAATGAGCTCCACACGTTGGCATTCACTGTCGTTGAATCAAAGTGCAACGAGTCATGTATGTGGTTTCTACGGAATTCATCCTAGTTAATTTCAGTGGTTAGGTCACGCACTGTTCCCTATATATATTTTAGTTCACCATTCAGGCATGGCTCATAAATGTAGAGAAAATTTTCCATGGGTGGCACATATATATTGTTTGAGACATTTAAGAGAAGATTTTAAAAAAGAAATTAGACAATGAGCATTAGTGATACAAAGACGATGTGTTAAGAGATGTACTAGGTGGAAAACACAGATGATATTTGATTGTTCAGCTGGCATATGATTGATATCTGTAATGTAAAATAGAAGGCACATGATTGGTTTCTTTTAGAGTTGTTACTTGATGGACTCTATCTTTTGATAGGGGTCGAGGAATCATGACAACCAATGCATCACCATGTTTCAATGGTGTCCTTTGTTGAGTGTGGGATCTTCTAATTCAAGTGTTGGTTTGCTCGATATACTATAACCTAATCCGTGTTTCTTAAAATCTACGATATAGCCAAGGATCTTAAAGCAACAAATAAGTGACAAATTGCCAGTAGAGTGCGTATCGTTTTGTAAGATTATGAAACTAAAGCAGGGGGATTTCTGAAATTGACGGGAATTAATTNAATTGAGGTGGAGCTGCAACAACAACGAACTTTGACAGATCAAAGGACTGTTGTGAACAATCAGGAAGAAGTAGCAGAGGAGCAGCAAGTGATTGAGTCAGAAAGAAGATCTGATGACTACAGCTTGGTGAGGGACAGACAAAGAAGAACTATCATACCGCCAGATAGATACAACCATGCAGATATAATCTCATATGCTTTAAGTGTTGCCGAAGAAATAGAAGAAGTAGAACCGAGCAACTACAAGGAAGCCCTAAAGAGCAAGGAAAGACTCAGGTGGGAAGAAGCAATGGATGAGGAAATGGCTTCTCTGATGAAGAACAAAACCTGGGAACTTGTGGATCGACCAAAGAACAAAAGAGTGGTTGGTTGCAAGTGGATCTTTAAGAAGAAAGAAGGCACACCAGGTATTGAGAGGATCAGGTACAAAGCCAGACTCGATGCAAAGGGATTCACTCAGGTAGAAGGAATCAACTTCAATGAAATTTTGTCGCCAAGGGATTCACTCAGGTAGAAGGAATCGACTTCAACGAAATCTTCTCGCACGTCGTGAAGCAGTGCTCCATTAGGATAGTCTTAGTACTAGCGGTTCAATTCAATTTGGAATTAGAGCAACTAGATGTTAAGACTGCGTTCCTGCATGGAGAGCATGATGAAACCATCTACATGGATCAACCAGATGGGTATTGCACACCTGAGACAAAGGATAAAGTTTGCTTGCTGAAGAAAGTTTTGTATGGACTGAAATAAAGCCCCAGACAATGGTACAAACGATTTGATGAGTTCATGCTAAAGATCGGATTTGTCAGATGCAGCTACGACAGTTGCGTGTACATGAAGTGGCAAGACGGTGAAATAAGTACCTACTTGCTTCTTTATGTGGATGATATGTTAGTAGCCAGCAGAAGCAAGAATGAAATCCAGAAGATCAAAGGTATGCTCAATTCTGAATTTGATATGAAGAGCTTAGGACCTGCTACAAAGATCCTAGGGATGGAGATTACTAGAGATAGGAAAAATGACACCTTATTCTTATCTCAAAAGTCATATATTCAGAAGGTTCTAGCAAGGTTCAGCATGCATGAGGCTAAGCAGGTTGCCAATTTTATTGGCCAACACTTCAGATTGTCAAACTCTCAAGCACCAGAGACTGAAGAAGAGAAAAGGTACATGGAGGGTGTCCCTTATGCCAACGGGGTTGGTAGCATCATGTATGGGATGATCTGCAGCAGACCAGATTTGGCCTACGCCGTTAGCATTGTAAGCAGGTTCATGGCAAACCCAGGACAGGCTCACTGGGAAGCACTAAAATGGATCTTGAGGTACCTGAGAGGCACTACAGACCTGGGTCTACTCTTTAAAAGGCAGGAAGACAAAGAAGAAAAGGTAGTTGGTTACGTGGACTCAGATTATGCAGGAAGCATTGACACCAGGAAGTCACTGACCGGATTCATTTTCACTGTCTTCGGTACCGCAGTCAGTTGGAAGTCTAACCTCCAATCCGTTGTGGCCCTCTCGACAACAGAGGCCGAATACATCGCTGTGACTGAAGCAATCAAGGAAGCTATGTGGCTAAAGGGCATGACTGAAGAGCTTGGGATACATCAGAAGGTGATAACTGTGTTTTGCGACAACCAAAGCACCATTCATCTAACCAGAAATCAGGTATTTCATGAAAGATCCAAGCATATAGATATAAAGCTTCATTTTGTGAGGGATGTCGTTGCCAAGGGTTCAATAGTAGTGGAGAAGATACCTACTGAAGAAAATCCTGCTGATATGCTCACCAAGGTGCTACCGACAACTAAGTTCAGACACTGTCTGGACTTAGTAAACTTCACCAAGGGCTGAGGCCCTCTCAAGGGCCAGGTGGACGGAATCTTTACTTCGAAGCTTCTCAATTGAGGGTCAAGGTGAAGAATTGTTATTTTTTTGACCCCCAATTAATGAACTAAGGTAAAAGGGCAATTTTGTAATGTGGCACCGCCACCTACAAAGGGCAATTTTGTAATGTGGCACCGCCACCTACCACGTCTCACCTACCGCTCACCTACCACCCACCTACCTCACACCTACCTCCCACCTACTACCCTCTTGCTTCTATAAATAGAGAAGGTGTGAGGACTAGGAGAGCAAGGGGAAGTGATCTTAAGCTACCACAAAGGAGGAGAGAATAACTGGAGAGTTAGAGAGGAGGAGAGCACCTTGAGGCCTTGTATCAAGGTGTCGCTTGAGAGGGAGGCCATAGAAGGAAGATGAGGGTTCATCTCTATGTATAAGCTATATATTCTTCATTTCTTTTGCCTTAGTGAAATATTTGATTGATTCCCTCCCGTGGACGTAGATCCAGTTGGATCGAACCACGTAAACGATCTGTGTTTGCTTGTGTTCTTTGCGTTTCAATTTTATGTCAGGAAGTACATATCTCACAACAACAATAAAATCATTGAGAATTTGACAGAAATGAAAATAAGGTTACAGTTGTATCATCAATTTTGATATTTGAGAGAATTTAGGAAAAAAATGTGTTGATTATTTTAACGCCGAACCTCATTTGAGCTAAAGATCGGATCATCATTGGTGTTCATAAGTAATAAACATCAAATGCTATGATTTATTAAATGGGATTAAATGACAATATTGGATGAAAGAGTGTGCTAGATTTGTAAATAATAATGTTTCGGGTCTATGTATGTTGATGCAAATAACATTTGTGTGCTATGTATGCATATGTAACATCAAAATTTAGTTGTTTGATCGGAAAAAACCTAGGGGATGACTCCTAAATATATATCAATCAGATACATTATTAAAAACATAAAAAAATCGAATCAAAGTTTCAATTTTATCCAAAACACAAAAATAAAATTAAAAAAAAATAGGTGATTCAAATTAAATAAAAATATAGAAGAAGTATGGAATCGAGATTACCTTCAATTTGAGTGTAAGAACTTGAGAAATGGTTGACTCTATCGGAAAAACAATCGAAGGGGGTCGATGAGGGTCTGAGCTCAAGCACATGCGGGAGAAGAAAAAAATTAGTAATTTCAGCATTGGTTTGATATTATTGACCTTTTTCAATGGCTTTTCAATAACAAGCGACTGTCAGTTATTAATAAATTAATAACCAATGAATATAACAGTCTATTAATATTAAATAACTGTTGGATAATAACCTAGGAGAACTGACGTATCAAATATACGACGATTGGAGACCGTCGATTTATAATATGCTACGCACCAATGGATTAAACCGTCGGTTAATACTTACAGAATGTCAGAAAAATAGAAATAAAGTAATCAAGGAGATATTTCATACAATAGTTTATTCTCTTTATATAACACAATGCTTATAAATACTTGATGCATTTTATTGAACATATGAAGTGACACAATGAAAGAGTATCAAAGATATATGGCATATGGTCAAGCCATAGAATGGTTTGATTATACAGCTTGAGTTGGTTATTGAGGCATGAGATGTCACATCGTAAGAGTCCATCAAATATGATGAATAATTACATCAATGTTAAAGATTATTGGTTCGACCATTTTATTAAATAATAAACTGTTGCAATAGTTTTAATTATAATTAAAACTAAAATATTTCGTAGAATCTCCAATATTCGAGGACAAATATAATCCGACATGTTATGAATATTATGCATTTAGAAAAAAAAATTGTTCAAAAATATGTTCAATACTTTGATAGATATAAAAGGGAAAATGAAAGAAGACTTAAAAGAATGAATGCATTTTAAAAAGTAACATATAACAAGAGAATGTAAAGCTCCAAGTAATCATTTTTGAAAAAAACTTCTTAAGTTTAACCAAAAATATTACCTCACAATTGATCAATGAAAAAAAATGTGTAAATAGATGTAATCATTGATATTGCTAAATGGATATACATCAAAATTGAGTAGAGGCATTGCCATGATATCAAAAAAATTAGTGAGGATAAAAAATCATGATTGTCATATCATCATGGAGTATTCAATGCTAATAATGTTTAGCACTTCACCAAAACCCATACAAAACCTTTTAATTAAACTTTTACTTCAAGGACTTGGGTGGGGTTCAACACATTTAAAAAAAGATTCTTTGAGATAACTTGAACAAAGTATTCCAATCACATAACTTAATTTGAGATTATTTTTACTTGATTTTCTTAACTCAACAAAATGCCTCATAGTATATCAACCATATAAGAAATGAGTTAGTGGATTGATTCAATATTAATGGATAATTATCAATACATACTACTACAAATACATATAAGCTTGAATACACTTAATTTTTCATGGACTTGTAAAAGACTCCATTTGTGAAGCTACTATTTTGAGCCTTAAGGACAAATCCATCAAATGAGAGCTATGATGATATCAATCATGGGAAAACAATAAAATCATTGTTATCTTATTTTTATGTGACAAGCAATTTCCTTAAAAAATCTACCTCAATGTGCCTAAACGATAATGAGATCAATGCTGAAATTTGTATTTTTTTTCTAAAGTATGGTGAAGCATGTTCTTTTTTAAAGGATCTTATTGAATCATATTATCATCGTAATGTGACTTAAAAAATCTATCTTAAGTGCTAAAAAAATAAATTAATTATAGATTATGTATTAGCTCACTCAAAATAGATGATGCTACTATTATTTATATGAAGATTGAAAAAAGAAAAACTTTCTCAAATTATACATAACTCTTATATAATCTTACAAATAGTTTTTTTTGTTGTAATTACCACCATTAATTAAAAAAAATACTTTGGTGTTTGTATTTATGAGAAACATACATACATAAAATGAGACTAACTATTATAGCATTCTCTGTGAAATAATACGTTATAATATCCTAGCTCTCAAGACAAAATTTGGTTCCTATCTAACTATGATTAGTTTGATCGTGTTCATAATCTTTACACCAAGTGCATAAATTATATAATATTACTGAATTTAAGAGAATCCAAAGACATACAAAATTCGATCCCCTTCATTTTTATTAGCACATGCACTAAGAAAAGTATATTAACAAGGCCCATTTTCTTATAGTGAGTGCATGCCAAAGTTATTTAATATATCATGCCACTACTTGATATAATCCTTATCNTGTCATTTTCCCTCCTTATACACGTCTTTGTTTTTATGAACTTCGTACAGTATGATCTAAGCAAGATTTTGAATTTGTTCTGTATCCAAGAATAGTTGCCACATTTCAATAGAGCGCACATGTCATGCATTAAGGGCTGTTTGTCACGCTCCGCCATATTTAAGAAATGGACAAGACAATCATGAAATGAAAGTTTATAGTGAAGACCATAATGTAGCGAGTCATCCAAGTAACTCTAGAAGATTTTATCACATTTTGAAGTATGTTAGAAGGAAAAGTTCTAATGATAACTCATGAATAACCTAGAAAGGTCCGGGGCCATGTATGTATATGAGAGAATAGTGTAAAACTATTTAGAAACTAGACAATTCTAATGTAATCTAGAATGTTCTCTTCGGCTTAGGGATGACTATAAATAGGAGTCTCTCTCGCTCATTTGGAGGCATCCAAGAAAACCTTCCAAGCTTCCAAGCATTCAAATGTTGTATTCTTTATTTCTTTGTGAAATGTTCCTTTCTCAAATACTTCTCTCTACTCTTCTTTTTAAAGTGTTTTGTGCTTACAAGTCCAAGCGTTGTGAGAGATAAGTTGATTTAGTGTCAAGGAATAGCGCTCATGTCGCACGGGAGACTAGTGATAATTGTGATGCCAGTGTTGGCATCCTAGGCACCAGCTGAAAATGAGGATAGTGGAGTCGACCATCTCGACTGTCTTCATGAGATTCATAGGGAAACAATTAATGAACACAGGATGCCTCTCAGATCATTGTCGCGGCGCTTGAATGAGATAATGAATTCCTTTGCTTGGGCATCTAGGATCCAACGAGAGGAGGAGAAACAAGAGCTGTTGGCTCGCATAGAGAAGATGGGAGAGGAGATAACAACCCTTCATTTGGAGGTAACGAAAACCCAAGAGATTTCCCTATTGCAGCGGCTCAGACTGAGGCAGATTCGATGGCCCATTTTAAGTTACAGGGATAAATTTTGTATAGGAAGTTGTATTAGAAGAGGCTTGTTCTAACTAAGGTGGCTGATGATCATCACGTAAAATACTTCCTCTTAAATTAACTTCTGTTTGTAATTTGTAATGTGCAGTTTCATAATAAAATTTGTGTTTATTTCTCAAATCTTGTGTTGATGTGATGTTTATGTCAGCTCATTTTTTGAAATTATATGTATGTATATCTGTATGCATGCATGTGTGTGTGTGTCTGTGTGTGTGTATTTTGAAATTATATGTATGTATATTTATATACATGTGTGTGTGTCTACATACATACATATACATACATATGTGTATACATACATATGTGTATACATACATACATATACGTACATATACATACATACGTGTGTTATATATATATATATATATATATATATTCACTATACTGTACCTTCTGCCCTATAAGTAGGAAGATTATTTTATGAGAAAAGACTCATAGACAATAGGTTTTACTATTCATTATTGTTTCTTTTCTCTCTCTCTCTCTCATTTCCTACACACTATTCTTATGGGTGTGATTCGCATACAAATTAAGATTCAACAAATTAAAAATTAAAGTTCAACAATTCAACAACGGATAGTTCCAAATAGTTGCAACTGAACTTCACCAAATAATTTGGTACTTCTGCTCATTTTACATGAAACAAGAACATCACATGTCTTTATTTCATTAGGGCGTGAGATTTGGTTATCTCCTAATCAAATCAAACCAACAAATAAAATATCTACACAACAAAATTCAATTTCAATAAATTTACATTCAAGAAGAGTAAATAAGAGAATTGGCGAAGATTATGTTGGTAAAGGGTTAATGCGCACAAACTTCTCCCTATAACTCAAATCGGCTCCTTTGACGAAGCTCCTTCAAAAGTAACATGACGGTATGAGCATCATCGTCTCCGTCCAAAATGACAAAAAATCTTCGTTCCATTGAAATGATTTAGGATACATTATTTTATCAGACAAAATATAAATTTATGCATCGTTGTTCACTCAACGGAACGGAGCACAACTATTTCCTCGAACAAAGCCTTAATCACATTACCTTTATAAATAATGTAGGGATCTAACCATCGCTACAAAGCAACCTTCTTAATTGTTTTGTATATAATGAAGTGTTAATGCCACCTAATTTTGCTTACATTGAACACACATGCACATGAGAGGACAGCAAGGCATCTTACATATGGATTCTACAGTGTTGGATGGATGGATGTTGCTTCTTTAAGGAGATGGCCAGGGGAGGGGAAAGGCGAAATTAACATTCCAATCTTCTTTCTCCTACTTTCTCTTACAACGTCATCATCTCCTTCTCCCTTCATAGAGAAGCTAAGTAAATCCCTAACATAGCTTAGCTTCCTTAACCTTCATTTAACCTTAGTTTCTCAAANTTGGAGGAGTTGGCCATTTCATCCTAATGTTTCTCTTTCCAGCCTACCAAACCATGTGTGGCACTTATGGAGACAAAAAATTCCATCCCTAGTATGCCACAAAAGAGGGAATTTCTGGCTATTATATTTTATAAATCACTTGTATGTTTTTCTTTTGGCTATATTTACATGCATGCCACTTATGGATTTATACATATATATATAACATAAAGTTTAATTGTTACACTTAGTTGGTCAATTGTTACACTAAATGTGTCCTTTAGGTAGGGTTAGGTTTGTTTCATTGACAAAAAGGATTAAGTTTAAATTAAATTGTTCAACATCAAAATTATTTCAAAATTTTCCAAAAGTAACCTTTAAAAAAAAATAATTCACTTATATTTCTTTTTATCCAAACATAATAGTTATAAAAGAAGTGTGGCAATTATTTTGTAATTACCTCAAGATGAATATAAAAAATACAAATAAACAAAAGCCTTGAGGGAGCGAGGGCTTGAATAGGGGTGTAAACGAGCTGGATACGAGCGAGCTCAGGCTCGTGTTTTGCTCGTTTATATTTCGAGCTCAAAAAGTGTGTTTGTGTTCGACTCGTTTGCTCAGCAAGCCGAACACGAGCTGTTGACGAACAAAGAGTCGTTTTGACAACCCTAATCACATAGCTAGAAGATGTTAAGGAATGAGGCAAGATTTAAAAACTATTGTTTATATTAAAACATTATGTGAATCTAATTTGTTAAATTTTATTCTATTTTCTTAATTAATACTTTTAATTGATTATAAATCTTTGCAGACTTGTAGTTAATTAATTTTTTTTAAAATAATGCTCATCAATATCTATAATTAATGAGTAGTATTTCGAGCCAGTACGAGCCGAACACGAACAAACAAATCTTTATTTGTGTTCGGCTCGTTAACTTAGCGAACGAACTGAACAAGAGCTTTTTACGAGCCAAATACGAGCTGTTCTCGAACAACGAACCGTTTTGACAGCCCTAGGCTTGAAATATGTGAATTTATCCATTATTTTATTTAAAATATTACATATATATGCAACACAATTCCAATGTGTTTACACATGAATACATAAAGTTACATATTTATGCATTCAACCTATACGCAAGTGTGTATTTCACTCTTTAGTATTAATGATTTTTCACAGTATTAAGAATCTGAATGTTTTGCGTGTAAATATTAAAAATTAGAGGTTAGATATGGAGATATAGAAGAATTGCTGGGTATGTATGTAAATGCCCCAATTTTATCTCTCAGGTCTCACTCAGATTCTAGTCTGGTCCAAACCCCCGTGTAATTTAGNAAAATTTAAAATATTCATAATAATTTAATATTTACATTTTTAAAATATTATCATAAATATTTAAAATACTTAGCAAATAACTAATGAAATATAGATCCCCTATGATTGTCATAAATACTTTTTTTTTTAAAAGAAATTGTTAAAATGAGCCAACTTCATTTCTAAATTACTGTAATATACATTGAGGACTGTGATTTCAAGTTCTTCATGAAAATAATTGCATTTCCTTAGTTGGTCAATTGTTACACTAAATGTGTCCTTTAGGTAGGGTTAGGTTTGTTTCATTGACAAAAAGGATTAAGTTTAAATTAAATTGTTCAACATCAAATTTATTTTAAAATTTTCCAAAAGTAACCTTTTAACAAAAAAAAGAATTCACTTATATTTCTTTTATCCAAACATAATAGTTATAAAAGAAGTGTCGCAATTATTTTGTAATTACCTCAAGATGGATATAAAAAATACAAATAAACAAAAGCCTTGAGGGAGCGACAGCTTGAATAGGGTGTAAACGAGCGAGCTCAGGCTCGTTTATATTTTGAGCTCAAAAAGTGTGTTTGTGTTCGACTCGTTTGCTCAGCAAGCCGAACACGAGTTCTTCACGAACAAAGAGTCGTTTTGACAACCCTAATCACGTAGCTAGAAGATGTTAAGGAATGAGGCAAGATTTAAAAATTATTGTTTGTATTAAAACATCATGTGAATCTAACTTATTAATTTTTATTCTATTTTCTTAATTAATACTTTTAATTGATTATAAATCTTTGTAAACTTGTAGTTAATTAATTTTTTTAAAAATACTACTCATCAATATATATAATTGATGAGTAGTATTTCGAGCGAAAACGAGTCGAACACGAACAAACAAATCTTTGTTCGTGTTCGGCTCATTAACTTAGCGAACGAACCGAACACGAGCTTCTTAACGAGCCAAACACGAGCTGTTTGCGGACAACGAGCCGTTTTGACAGCCCTAGGCTTGAAATATGCGAATTTATCCATTATTTTATTTTAAATATTACATGTATATGCAACACAATTCCAATGTGTTTACATATGAATACATAAAGTTACATATTTATACATTCAACCCATACGCAAGTGTGTATTTCACTAGTTACTAATAATGATTTTTCACACAGTACTAAGAATCTAAATGTTTTGTGTGTAAATATTAAAAATTAGAGGTTAGATATGGAGATACAGAAGAATTGCAGGGTATGTATGTAAATGCCCCAATTTTATCTCTCAGGTCTCACTCAGACTCTAGTCTGGTCCAAACCCCCGTGTAATTTAAAGCAAATTTAACAATAAATACATAATTGATTCGCATTCCAATTGCACAACTTTCCTCAATGTGGCACTTTCATAACGACCACATTTTTATATAGTTGATATTAGGGAATTGTCATTTTCCCTCCTTATACACGTCTTTGTTTTTATGAACTTCGTACAGTATGATCTAAGCAAGATTTTGAATTTGTTCTGTATCCAAGAATAGTTGCCACATTTCAATAGACGGCACATGTAATGCATTAAGGGCTGTTTGTCACGCTTCGCCATATTTAAGAAATGGACATGACAATCATGGGATGGAAGTTTATAGAGAAGACCATAATGTAGAGAGTTATCCAGGTGACTCTAGAAGATTTTATCACATTTTGAAGTATGTTAGAAGGAAAAGTTCTAAAAATAACTCATGAATAACCTAGAAAGGGCCAGGGGTCATGTATGTATATAAGAGAATAGTGTAGAACTATTTAGAAACTAGACAATTCTAATGTAATCTAGAATGTTCTCTTCGGCTTAAAAAGGACTATAAATAGGAGTCTCTCACCCTCATTTGGAGGCATCCAATAAAACCTTCCAAACTTCCAAGCATTCAAATGTTGTATTCTTTATTTCTTTGTGAAATGTTTCTTTCTCAAATACTTCTCCCTACTCTTCTTTTTAAAGTGTTTTGTGCTTACAAGTCCACGCGTTGTGAGAGATAAGTTGATTTAGTGTCAAGGAATAGCGCTCATGTCGCACGGGAGACTAGTGATAATTGTGATACCAGTGTTGGCATCCTTGGCATCAGCTGAAAATGAGGATAGTGGAGTCGACCATCTCGACTGTCTTCGTGAGATTCATAGGGAAACAATTAATGAACATAGGATGCCTCTCGGATCATTGTCTCGGCGCTTGAATGAGATCAAGAATTCCTTTGCTTGGGCATCTAGGATCCAACGAGAGGAGGAGATACGAGAGTTGTTGGCTCGCATGGAGAAGATGGGAGAGGAGATAACAACCCTTCATTTGGAGGTAACGAAAACCCAAGAGGATTCCCTTTTGCAGTGGCTCAGACTGAGGCAGATTCAATGGCCCAATTTAAGTTACGGGGAAAAATTTTGTATAGGAAGTTGTATTAGAAGAGGTTTGTTCTAACTAAGGTGGCTGATGATCATCACGTAAAATACTTCCTCTCAGATTAACTTCTGATTGTAATTTGCAATGTGTAGTTTCATAATAAAATTTGTGTTTATTTCTCAAATCTTGTGTTGATGTGATGTTTATGTCAGCTCATTTTTTGAAATTATATGTATGTATATCTGTATGCATGCATATGTGTGTGTGTGTGTGTGTCTACATACATACATACATATACATACATATGTGTATACATACATATATATACATACATATACATACATACATACGCGCGTGTGTGTGTCTATATATATATATTCACTATAGTGTACCTTCTGCCCTATAAGTAAGAAGATTATTTTATGTGAAAAGACTCATAGACAATAGGTTTTACTATTCATTATTGTTCCTTTTCTCTCTCTCTCTCTCTCTCATTTCCTACACACTATTCTTATGGGTGTGATTCGCATACAAATTAAGATTCAACAAATCAAAAATTAAAGTTCAACAATTCAGCAACGGATAGTTCCAAATAGTTGTATAGGTAGTGATGATCGTGGTATGAATGATGACAGTAATTTCTAAATCGATAATCGACATTAAGTTATACATTTTGCATCACATTATTTTTATGAGCATGGGAGGATGGAAGATCCATCTTACAGTAACCTCACAAGAACCCAAACGAAGATCTGCATCAAAAAATCACCTCCTGATGTCATGCGGTTGCAACTGAACTTCACCAAATAATTTGGCACTTCTGCTCATTTTACATGAAACAAGAAATCACAGATCTTTATTTCATTAGGGCGTGAGATTTGGTTATCTCCTAATCAAATCAAACCAACAAATAAAATATCTACACAACAAAATTCAATTTCAATAAATTTACATTCTAGAAGAGTAAATAAGAGAATTGGCGAAGATTATGTTGGTAAAGGGTTAATGTGCACAAACTTCTCCCTATAACTCAAATCGGCTCCTTTGACGAAGCTCCTTCAAAAGTAGCATGACGGTATGAGCATCATCGTCACCGTTCCAAAATGACAAAAAATCTTCGTTCCATTGAAATAATTTAGCCAGACATCAAGATACATAATTTTATCAAACAAAATGTAAATTTATGCATCGTTGTTCACTCAACGGAACGGAGCACAACTATTTCCTCGAACAAAGCCTTAATCACATTACCTTTATAAATAATGTAGGGACCTAACCAACGCTACAAAGCAACCTCCTTAATTGTTTTGTAAATAATGAAGTGTTAATGCCACCTAATTTTGCTTACATTGAACACACATGCACTTGAGAGGACAGCAAGGCATCTTACATATGAATTCTACAGTGTTGGATGGATGGATGTTGCTTCTTTAGGGAGAAGGCCGGGGGAGGGGAAAGGCGAAATTAACATTCACATCTTCTTTCTCCTACTTTCTCTTACAACGTCATCATCTCCTTCTCCTTTCATAGGGAAGCTAAGTAAATCCCTAACATAGCTTAGCTTCCTTAACCCTCATTTAACCTTAGTTTCTCAACTTGTTATAAGACTTTGACGCAACCAAGATGTTGAGTTATTAAACCCATATGAATGAAACATTTCTGGGGTATCATTTAAGAGATTAATATGAGGGTTTAATTGATGCCATAGAACTTTTTATTTTCATGACATGTACGTGTACTTAAACAGACTATTATTAGCTTATTAAATATTCNTATGAGGGTTTAATTGATGACATAGAACTTTTTATTTCCATGACATGTACGTGTACTCAAACAGACTATTATGAGCTTATTAAATATTTTTTTTATAATAGTGGGAATTATTATTAACTTTATTAAGCCTATAATTTTGATTGAACGGTAATTTATGTTAACCTGTTAGGGGAAGCCACTTTTATTTGGGTTGCCTAAGGAGAGGCCTCCTATGATCGAAATGAGCCATGTGAATCAAATTCAAACTCTCTTAAGTTTTATCAAAGTCGCACAAATGAAATCTGATAGCAAAATTGATTGCCAAAGCGTCTGGAACATCAATATTATTTAGAAAAGAAGCCAATATTATCGAGCTTTTATACACGAATCAACATTAATTTTGTTATGTCATATTAAAATTTTTAACCAATGTATTGTTCATACAATCTGGGGTTGTAAATGAGCCGAGCTTGAGCGAGCTCAGGTTTTGTTATTATTTGAAATTTGCTCGTGTTCGAAATTGTCTCGTGAACAGTATGTTCGTGTTCAGCTAGATTTAAATATTCTTAATTATGTTTAGCTTAATTGGAAAAAATAGACATAGGGTGTTGGATTCAAACAACACCAACTCTGTGCNGAAGCCACTTTTATTTGGGTTGCCTAAGGAGAGGCCTCCTATGATCGAAATGAGCCATGTGAATCAAATTCAGACTCTCTTAAGTTTTATCGGAGTTGCTCAAATGAAATCCGATAGCAAAATTTATTGCGCCAGTACATCTGGAACATCAATATTATTTAGAAAAGAAGTCTATATTATCGAGCTTTTATACACGAATCAACATTAATTTTGTGATGTCATATTTAAATTTTTAACCGTTGTATTGTTCATACAATCTGGGGTTGTAAACAAGCTGAGGTTGAGCAGGCTCAGGTTTTGTTATTATTTGAAATTTGTTCGTGTTCAAACTTGTCTCATGAACAGTTTATTCGTGTTCAGCTAGATTTAAATATTCTTAATTATGTTTAGCTTAATTGGAAAAAAATAAACGTAGGGTGTTGGATTCAAACATGCACAAACTCTGTGTAATAAAAGGTGTAGAACCATATGACCACACGAGTTGTTATGATTTAAACTTATATATAAATATATAATATATTATTATATCAATAGCATATATAATTTCTTAATTTCGAGCTAAACATGAGCAGACAACTGGTTATTCAAGTTCAGCTCATTTATTTAACGAACAAGCTAGCGAGTCACACTTAACAAACCAAATTTGAGCAACAAGCTTTTCATTTTGCAGCGCTAGTCCATTCAGNAAACTTATATATAAATATATAATATATTATTATATCAATAGCATATATAATTTCTTAATTTCGAGCTAAACACGAGCGGACAACTGATTATTCATGTTCGGCTCGTTTATTTAACGAACAAGCTAGCGAGTCACTTAACGAGCCAAATTTGAGGAACAAGCTTTCCATTTTGCAGTGCTAGTCCATTCATTCCACAAGATTTTATTAATAATTAATAAAAAGAATTTTTTTACATTTGTGCTGGATAAAACATTATATTTTACAACTTTAATGCATAAACTCTAATATTTATATCTTTATCATCTGAAAGCTCTCGCACTTTCAAACTGGCACTCGAGGTCACGTCATAATAAACTAGGTTTTTATTCTTATCAACCCATATTTTTTGTAAATAGCAGAACNGATAAAACATTATATTTTACAACTTTAATGCATAAACTCTAATATTTATATCTTTATCATCTGAAAGCTCTCAAACTTTCAAAACAGGCACTCGTGGTCACGTCATGCTAAACTAATTTTTTGTTCTTATCAACCCATATTTTTGTAAATAGCAGAGTTTTCGGTGTCCTGTGTGTAATTATCCTAAAAATTTACTTCAATCACGCGCGATTCATGTTTGAGCATGATGAATCACTTCGTGTCAATCTGTTGCCAAGACTATCGCCTGCCTCATATGAGAATGTAAAATTGGAGCATTTTTTTGCATCGGTGGATACAGAATAACGAACATAAGAATTTTTGGTTTATCATGTTCCCAGAAAAAAAGATACTTTTTTTTCCATTCGAGAAATGAAGAGCACGACTGAAGTGGCTATACATACAAATCTATTTACGGATCTATATGCTCCAATTGGAACTGGAAGTACCAGAACTAACGGCTATGATTTTGACTTTTTTCATGGAAGGAACAAAAAACAAAAGGTATGTTGCTGTCTTTTTGAAAAGGAGTAAGGATCACCGAAGTAATGTCTAAACTCAATGATTTCATAAAGCGCAAAACAAAGACAACGAATTCCGGAACAGGATCAGAATGAAGAAAGTAAAAAAAAGAGATGAGAGACAAAAAAAAAAATAAAAGGTGAGAGACAGCTCAATAAATTCTAAGCTAAGGCGCTAGTTCGAACTCTTTCAAAACAACCCAGATATATATATCTATATACATAACACAACGTAATCTTTTTTTCTTTTCATTCATCCATGAATTTTCATTTTTAGCCGGCAGAGCTCCTTCCCATTACCACATTTTTTTTTATTTTTTGTTTTTATATTTTCTCTTACTTTTATTTTGTCATATATGTTTAGTTTCTTATTATTTAGAAATAATAATATTGAAAAAAATAATAATAAATACCAAAAAATAATAACAATATATAAATAAGAATAAAAGCAAATCATGCGTATTATTAAGAAGATCAATTTTGAACANACCAAAAAATAATAACAATATATAAATAAGAATAAAAGCAAATCATGCGTATTATTAAGAAGATCAATTTTGGACAAAATTATAACAGGACTAAAGAGGGATAACTATCTCCAGCATTTGGATGTTTTATGGCACCAAAATGTTGCAAATGTAAATTTTAAATTTTAGGCATTGGATGTGTCAATACATAAAATTTGTGTGGAAATGTAAGCCAATAAGCAAATCCCTTTGGGAAAAATATGAACAGTGCAACACATCTTTTCTGACAAAGAACCATTCTCTGCTTGNGTGTCAATACATAAAATTTGTGTGGAAATGTAAGCCAATAAGCAAATCCCTTTGGGAAAAATATGAACAGTGAAACACATCTTTTCTGAAAAAGAATCATTCTCAGCTTCACAATTTTAAAAATCAACAGTAACTTTAGAACAAAACAAAAAAGAGAAAACAGGCCCTAACATGCGAACAAAAATGGTAATGTTTAGAAGGTGAAGCATTACTCATTTGTTTATCAACATATGAATCATTCAACAATGGAAAAGAAACCAAGCCAGGATTCAACTTCGGCTTCCTGAGAACAACTTATGTTCCTTTTTTTGTCACTATAACATGCTCTCCAACAATCCTTGAGTATGTACAAAGAAATGCAGAACTATGGTGGAGTTCCTGAGAGTAACATTCATGTCCAGCATGAAAGTTCAACATGACCTTTGTAAAAATATTTGACTAATGACTACATGGAATTTTTAGAGCCTGATTTGATGAATTATTAAGCATATGGGTATTATAAACTTAATGTATAAAATAATGCATTCTTCAGAATAGTTAGAGTATTTCTATAAAAAAAAATTAAAGGACTTTTTAGTCCTATTAGACATTCCTATTTTGAGCCGAGTCATCATTTGAATGTATATAATGATGCTAAAATGACTCAAGAAAGAGGTGGATATGAGACAATGAACATTGGTATTAATGTTGGCTCTGATATTGATTTTGTTATCAGACTAAATGCACGGGGAAACAAACATGCTTGAGATGATGGGTCATCAATTGATTAAGGAGCAATCCACGAATAATACATCCATACTTGATGCAATGTTAACGAACAATAATATGTGTAGGGCTTTCGTGCAATTGAAGATTCGGAGAGGACGTCACTAGTAATCACCAACATGTTCAATGAATTTTATGTCTGAGGGACACATTTCAGATTATTTAGTTGAAGACATGATTTTTACCACCAAAGCATACTTACAAGTTGCGATAAATGGACAGTGTATCGTTAATAACATAGAATATCAAATTAAAAAATTATAATAGATCTCAGCTAAGTATCATGTGTCTCCACCATGATCATCCATCTCGACTATGCCATTGATATTTACATGCAACTCANTGGTAATGTTTAGAAGGTGAAGCATTACTCATTTGTTTATCAACATATGAATCATTCAACAATGGAAAAGAATCCAAGCCAGGATTCAACTTCGGCTTCCTGAGAGCAACTTATGTACCTTTCTTTGTCACTATAACATGCTCTCCAACAATCCTTGAGTATGTACAAAGAAATGCAGAACTACGGTGGAGGTCCTGAGAGTAAGATTCATGTCCAGCATGAAAGTTCAACATGACCTTTGCCAAAATATTTGACTGATGACTACATGGAATTTTTAGAGCCTGATTTGATGAATTATCAAGCATATGGGCATTATAAACTTAATGTATAAAATAATGAATTCTTCAGAATAGTTAGAGTATTTCCAAAAAAAAAATTGAAGGACTTTTTAGTCCTATTAGACATTCCTATTTTGAGCCTAGTCATCATTTGAATGTAGATAATGATGCTAAAATGACTCAAGAAAAAGATGGATATGAGACAATGAACATTGGTATTAATGTTGGCTCTGATATTGATTTTGTTATCAGACTAATTAAATGCACGAGGAAACAAACATGCTTGGGATTATGGGCCATCAATTGATTAAGGAGCAATCCACAAACAATATATCCATACTTGATGCAATGTTAACGAACAATAATATGTGTAGGGCTTTCGTGCAATTGAAGATTCGGAAGAGGACGTCACTAGTAATCACCAACATGTTCAATAAATTTTATGTTTGAGGGACACATTTCAGATTATTTAGTTGAAGACATGATTTTTACCACCAAAGCATACTTACAAGTTGCAATAAATGGCCAATGCATCGTTAATAACATAGAATATCAAATTAAAAAATTATAATAGATCTCAGCTAAGTATTATGTGTCTCCACCATGATCATCCATCTCGACTATGCCATTGATATTTACATGCAACTCCGAGTAAAGAACTATTCAGTGTGTGGAAGTTATCATCAATCATTGTTCATCACACATGTGCACATCGAATTCTCATTGGTAGATATTGTCAGGGTACCTTTAAATTCATATGCTACTATATTCTTCCTATCATAAGACATCAGTTCAATTTAAAACCAAAAGAAAGTACTACTCAGATAGATGTTAAATTCAACATTTGGATATCTTATGTAAAGGCATGTGATGCAAGATGAAAGGCAATCATGATCATATTCAATAGTTGAGAACATTCTTATTACTCATTGCATAAATTAATTGTATCCATCTATGGTTTAATTCCTGGATCCATTTATAAGATTCAATTTGATAGCACATATCAGTTTCAGAGACATTTTTGGGCATTTGGAGCATCTAAAGATGGTTGGATCAATTGCTGACCTATTTTTATTCTCAAAGAAACCTTTTTGCTAGGCAAATATCGTGGAACTTTACTTACTGCCATTGTTTTTTTTAGAATAATGAGCTCCACACGTTGGCATTCACTGTCGTTGAATCAAAGTGCAATGAGTCACATATGTGGTTTCTACGGAATTCAACTTAGTTAATTTCAGTGGTTAGGTCACGCACTGTTCCCTGTATATATTTTAGATCACCATTCAGGTATGGCTCATAAATGTAGAGAAAATTTTCCATGGGTGGCACATTGTTATTTTGACCCCCAATTATTGAACTAAGGTAAAAGGGCATTTTTGTAATGTGGTACCGCTCACCTACCACATCTCACCTACCGTTCACCTACCGCTCACCTACCTCCCACCTACTACTCTTTTGCTTCTATAAATAGAGAGGGTGTGAGGCCTAGGAGAGCAAGGGAAGATGTCTTAAGCTACCACAAAGGAGGAGAAAATAACTAGAGAGCTAGAGAGGAGAAGAGCATCTTGAGACATTGTATCAAGATGTCGCTTGAGAGGGAATGCCATAGAAGGAAGATGATGACTCATCTCTATGTATAAGCTATGTATTCTCCATTTCTTTTACCTTAGTGAACTATTTGATTGATTACCTCCCGTGGACGTAGATCCAGTTGGATCAAACCACGTAAACGATCTGTGTTTGCTTGTGTTATTTGCGTTTCAATTTCTATGCTAGGAAGTACATATCTCACAACAATTGGCGCCGTCTGTGGGAAGATCTATACTTCTTGGCTAGAGGTGTTCGCATAAAGGTGTTCGCGGCCAGCGACGAAGAAGAGGAGTTCGGCATTCACGAACAAAGAAGCAAGCAAATCGCGTCGCAGACAGCCAAATCGCGATAGATTTGGTGAGCAGTGCAAGCTTTGATTGACTGAATTCACACCGCAGGTTGTGCAGTTCAACGAGACAGAGGAGGAACTGTCCGCTAGCGAGGGCCGAAAATTTGTGACAGGGCTGCAAGCAGAGGTTTCTGTCTTGCGAGCAGCTTGACCAGAGGGAAGAGGTGGAGATCGCGCAGAGAAGGGTTCAGGGAGTTCCCTGTTTGGGAGTTCGCGAAGCAAGATGAGCTGNCTTGCTTCTATAAATAGAGAGGGTGTGAGGCCTAGGAGAGCAAGGGAAGATGTCTTAAGCTACCACAAAGGATGAGAGAATAGCTAGAGAGGAGGAGAGCATCTTAAGGCCTTGTATCAAGGTGTCGCTTGAGAGGGAATGCCATAGAAGAAAGATGATGACTCATCTCTATTTATAAGCTATGTATTCTCCATTTATTTTACCTTAGTGAACTATTTGATTGATTCCCTCCCGTGGACGTAGATCTAGTTGGATCGAACCACGTAAATGATCTGTGTTTGCTTGTGTTATTTGCGTTTTTAATTTCTATGCTAGGAAGTACATATCTCACAACAATTGGCGTCGTCTGTGGGAAGATCCATACTTCTTGGCTAGAGGTGTCCGCGTGAAGGTGTTCGCGGCCAGCGACGAAGAAGAGGAGTTCGGCATTCACGAACAGAGGAGCAAGCAAATCGCTTCGCAGGCAGCCGAATCGCGATAGATTTGGTGAGCAGTGCAAGCTTTGATTGACTGGATTCACACCGCAGGTTGTGCGGTTCGACGAGACGGAGGAGGAACAGTCCGCTAGCGAGGGCCGAAATTTGTGACAGGGCTGCCAGTAGAGGATTTCTGTCTTGCGAGCAGCTCGGCCAGAGGGAAGAGGTGGAGATCGCGCAGAAAAGGGTTCAGGGAGTTCGCTGTTCGGGAGTTCGCGAAGCAGGAGGACCTTAGCAGTTTGGCGAGGCGCGACGGCTCTGGAGAGGCTGTTATTCTCGTGCGAGAGGCAGAGGAGGAATTCCTGATTTGTTCCGCTGGACGCAGAGGAGTGCCTGCGGAAAGGAGGTGCGAGCACAAAACATGAAGTTTTCTCCGGTGAACAAGTGTGATCTCCAACAGAAGGGAATGGAGCTCTCCGTTCGGTTGGCGAAGGCAGTGGAGTTCACGGGGAGCAAGTAAGAAATTTGGTGAGAATTTCTTGAACGGCAAGACGTTAAAAGACAGGTTTAGGTTGAAAACTTTTGGTTTCTATACAATAGTACAATATTTTGGTGATTTCAACCTAGTTCTTAGAAGTGCAGTAGGTAGAATTCATTGGAAGAAATCCTAGCCACGACAATGAGCTCAGTCAAATTCGACATTGAGAAATTCAACGGGATGAATGACTTCGGCCTATGGAGAGTAAAGATGAGAGCTCTATTGTTTCAGCAGGGTGTTGCAGATAACTTGCAAGGGTCGGCGGCATTGTCGGCCGACATGATCGAGAAGGAGAAGATCGGCATGTTGGACAAGGCTCACAGTTTGATGATCCTGAGCTTGGGCGACAAAGTTCAAAGGGAGGTGTCGAGGGAGATAACGACTCAANTATATATATATATATATATATATATATATATATATATATATATATATATATATTTATATTCGCTATACTGTACCTTCTGCTCTATAAGTACAAAGATTATTTTATGAGGAAAGACTCATAGACAATAGATTTTACTATTCATTATTATTCCTCTCTCTCTCACTCTCTCATTTCCTACACACTATTCTTATGGGTGTGATTCACATACAAATTAAGATTCAACAAATTAAAAATTAAAGTTCAACAATTCAACAACATATAGTTCCAAATAGTTGTATAGCTAGTGATGATCGTGGTATTATTGATGACAGTAATTTATAAATCGGTAATCGACATAAAGGTATACATTTTGCATCGCATTATTATTATGAGCATGGGAGGATAGAAGATCCATCATACAGTAACCTTACACGAACCCAAACGACGATCTGCATCAAAAAATCACCTCCTGATGTCATGCGGTTGCAACTAAACTTCACCAAATAATTTGGTACTTCTGCTCATTTTACATGAAACAAGAAATCACATGCCTTTATTTCATTAGGGCGTGAGATTTGGTTATCTCCTAATCAAATCAAACCAACAAATAAAATATCTACACAACAAAATTCAAATTCAATAAATTTACATTCTAGAAGAGTAAATAAGAGAATTGGCGAAGATTATGTTGGTAAAGGGTTAATGTGCACAAACTTCTCCCTACAACTCAAATCGGCTCCTTTGACGAAACTCCTTCAAAAGTAGCATGACGGTATGAGCATCATCGTCTCCGTTCCATTGAAATAATTTAGGCAGACATCAAGATACATTATTTTATCAAACAAAATATAAATTTATGCATCGTTGTGCACTCAACGGAACGGGGCACAACCATTTCCTCAAACAAAGCCTTAATCACATTACCTTTATAAATAATGTAGGGACCTAACCATCGCTACAAAGCAACCTCCTTAATTATTTTGTTTATAATGAAGTGTTAATGCCACCTAATTTTGCTTACATTGAACACACATGCACATGAGAGGACAGCAAGGCATCTTACATATGGATTCTACAGTGTTGGATGGATGGATGTTGCTTCTTTAGGTAGAAGGCCGGAAGAGGGGAAAGGCGAAATTAACATTCACATCTTCTTTCTCCTACTTTCTCTTACAACGTCATCATCTCCTTCTCCCTTCATAGATAAGCTAAGTAAAGCCCTAACATATCTTAGCTTCCTTAACCTTCATTTAACCTTAGTTTCTCAAATTGTTATAAAACTTTAACGCAACCATGATGTTGAGTTATTAAACCCACATGAATGAAACATTTCTGGGGTATCATTTAAGAGATTAATATGAGGGTTTAATTGATGACATAGAACTTTTTATTTCCATGACATGTACGTGTACTCAAACAGACTATTATTAGCTTATTAAATATTCTTTTTATAATAGGGGGAATTATTATTAACTTTATTAAGCCTATAATTTTGATCTTAACGGTAATTTATGTTAGCCTGTTAGGGGAACCCACTTCTATTTGGGTTGCCTAAGGAGAGGCCTCCTATGATCGAAATGAGCCATGTGAATCAAATTCAAACTCTCTTAAGTTTTATCGAAGTTGCTCAAATGAAATTCGATAGCAAAATTGATTGCGTCAGTGCGTCTGGAACATCAATATTATTTAGAAAAGATACATATATTACCAAGCTTTTATACAGGAATGAACATTAATTTTGTGATGTCATATTTAAATTTTTAACCATTGCATAGTTCATACAATCTGGGGTTGTAAACAAGTCGAGCTTAAGCGAGCTCAGGTTTTTCTATTGTTTGAAATTTGCCCGTGTTCGAAATTGTCTAGTGAACAATGTGTTCGTGTTTAGCTAGATTTAAATATTTTTAATTGTGTTTAGCTTAATTGGAAAAAAATAGAGGTAGGGTGTTGGATTCAAACATGCAAAAACTCCGTGCAATAAAAGGTGTAGAACCATATGACCACACGAGTTGTTATGATTTAAATTTATATATAAATATATAATATATTATTATATCAACAACATATATAATTTCTTAATTTCGAGCTAAACATGAGCGGACAACTGATTATTCGTGTTCGGCTCATCTATTTAACGAACAATCTAGCGAGTCACTTAACGAGCCAAATTTAAGCAACAAGCTTTTCATTTTGCAGCTAGTCACTCGAGGTCACGTCATGCTAAACTAATTTTTTATTCTTATCAACCCATATTTTTGTAACTAGCAAATTTTTCGGTGTCCTGCGTGTAATTATCCTAAAAATTTCTTTCAANTCTATCATTATCTTATACCTCTTCACCTATATATAGATAGATATATGTAACACAACGTAATATTTTTTCTTCCCATTACCATATTTTTTTTAATTTTTTTGTTTTTATATTTTCTCTGAGTTTTATTTTGTCATATATGTTTAGTTTTCTTATTATTTAGAAATAATAATATTGAAAAATAATAATAATAAATAAATAATAATAATAATAAAATAAAAATAAGAATAAAAGCAAATCATGTGTATTATTAAGAAGATCAATTGTGGACAAAATTATAACAGAACTAAAGAGGGATAACCATCTCAAGCATTTGGATGTTTTATGGCACCAAAATGTTGCAAATGTAAATTTTAAATTTTAGGCATTGGATGTGTCAATACATAAAATTTGTGTGGAAATGTAAGCCAATAAGCAAATCCCTTTAGGAAAAAATGAACAGTGCAACACATCTTTTCTGAAAAAGAGTCGTTCTCAGCTTGACAATTTTAAAAATGCACGAGGAAACAAACATGCTTGAGATTATGGGTCATCAATTGATTTTGGAGCAATCCACAAACACTACATCCATACTTGATGCAATGTTAATGAACAATAGTATGTTTAGGGCTTTGGTGCAATTGAAGGTTCGAAAGAGGACGTCACTAGTAATCACCAACATGTTCATTAAATTATATGTTTGAGGGACACATTTTAGATTATTAGTTGAAGACATGATTTTTACCACCAAAGCATACTTACAAGTTGCAATAAATGGCCAGTGCATCGTTAATAACATAGAATATCAAATTAAAAAATTATAATAGATCTCAGCTAAGTATCATGTGTCTCCACCATGATCATCCATCTCGACTATATCGTTGATATTTACATGCAACTCGGAGTAAAGAACTATTCAGTGTGTGGAAGATATCATCGATCATTGTTCATCACACATGTGCACATCGAATTCTCACTGATAGATACTGTTAGGGTACCTCTAAATTCATATGCTACTATATTCTTCCTATCATCAGACATCAGTTCAATTTAAGACCAAAAGAAATTAATACTCAGATAGATGTTAAATTCAACATTTGGATATCTTATATAAAGGCATGTGATGCAAGATGAAAGGCAATCATGGCCATATTCAATAGTGGAGAGCATTTTTATTACTCATTGCATAAATTAATTGTATCCATCTATGGTTCAGTTCTTGGATCCATTTATAAGATTCAATTTGATAGCATATATCAGTTTCAGAGACATTTTTGGGCATTCGGAGCATCTAAAGATGGTTGGATCAACTGCTGACCTATTTTTATTCTCAATGAAACCTTTTTGTTAGGAAAATATCGTGGAACTTTACTTACTTCCATTGTTTTTTTATGTGAATAATGAGCTCCACACGTTGGCATTCACTGTCGTTGAATCAAAGTGCAACGAGTCATGTATGTGGTTTCTACGGAATTCATCCTAGTTAATTTCAGTGGTTAGGTCACGCACTGTTCCCTATATATATTTTAGTTCACCATTCAGGCATGGCTCATAAATGTAGAGAAAATTTTCCATGGGTGGCACATATATATTGTTTGAGACATTTAAGAGAAGATTTTAAAAAAGAAATTAGACAATGAGCATTAGTGATACAAAGACGATGTGTTAAGAGATGTACTAGGTGGAAAACACAGATGATATTTGATTGTTCAGCTGGCATATGATTGATATCTGTAATGTAAAATAGAAGGCACATGATTGGTTTCTTTTAGAGTTGTTACTTGATGGACTCTATCTTTTGATAGGGGTCGAGGAATCATGACAACCAATGCATCACCATGTTTCAATGGTGTCCTTTGTTGAGTGTGGGATCTTCTAATTCAAGTGTTGGTTTGCTCGATATACTATAACCTAATCCGTGTTTCTTAAAATCTACGATATAGCCAAAGATCTTAAAGCAACAAATAAGTGACAAATTGCCAGTAGAGTGCGTATCGTTTTGTAAGATTATGAAACTAAAGCACGAGGATTTCTGAAATTGACGGGAATTAGTTTTCTTGAGTATGAAGTATATGACTTCAATTGTTATACATTTATTGATAACTTAAAATCAGATGGAGGTTGTTGATGCAGCTGCGGACCTGCGGTCGACTTGAGGCATATCATATGCCTTGTCCCCATTTCATAGCTGCGGTCGACTTGAGACTACACCTACAGAGGGCTCTAAAGGATCCTCCCTACACATACTACCCAAGGTCTATATATATATATATATATATAATATTACTTGCATTGTGACATTGTTACGGAGATAGATGGCATATTATCACCTTATTGGGCTTTGATGATGAGAGTCCCAAATAGAATGTGATAGATAATGTGGAAGAGATTTGCAGCCGGCAGAGTCATTCAATATATTTGCCGCCCAGAGAATAAAGTGAAGTGAAGGATGTGGGTATTCCTCCGCCGACATACAATGGCCCATATATTGGAGCAGGTCCTTAATGGCTTACAACGAGCAGAATAGTGTCACAGCACCAGCTTTAGCAGTTCCAACAGTNAACTTAAAATCAGATGGAGGTTGTTGATGCAGCTGCGGACCTGCGGTCGACTTGAGGCATATCATATGCCTTCTCCCCATTTCATAGCTGAGGTCGACTTGAGACTACACCTACAGAGGGCTCTCAAGGATCCTCCCTACACATACTACCCAAGGTCTCTTAGAAAGCAATCACTGGTGCGTAATAAATTATATATAATATTACTTGCATTGTGACATTGTTACGGAGATAGATGGCATATTATCACCTAATTGGGCTTTGATGTTGAGAGTCCCAAATAGAATGGGATAGATAATGTAGAAGAGATTTGCAGCCGGCAGAGTCATTCAATATACTTGCCGCCCAGAGAATAAAGTGAAGAGAAGGATGTGGGTATTCCTCCGCCGACATACAATGACCCATATATTGGAGCAGGTCCTTAATGGCTTACAACGAGCAGCATAGTGCCACAGCACCAGCTTTAGCAGTTCCAACAGTTTTTGGGTTCAAGTGTAGATTTCATGCCAGAGGGATAGTTCATGTGATACACCCTGCACCCGTCCACTATGGCAGGATAGGAGGAGATTCCTGAGTATTTGCCAGATCATTACACCCCCCTGCAGTGGAGCGATACCTTAAACAGGAGCATTTAGCAATTGCACATGATTCTCTGAAAACTGCAAATCCACTTCTTTACACTTGATGCGATTCACCTTTAACAATGTTACTGAAAAATGAGAGGATTTCTAGAACGATTATGATGGATATTATTCCCAGATTAACTCTTACAGCATAAATAGGTCAATTTTTAAGTGGGGCAGCTAATCTTATCCTTTAGCCAAAAGGAGCCTCATTAAGCATTAATTTAAAAAAAGCATTAATTTAATATTNTCCCGTGGACGTAGATCCAGTTGGATCGAACCACGTAAACGATCTGTGTTTGCTTGTGTTCTTTGTGTTTCAGTTTCTATGCCAGGAAGTACATATCTCACAACACACATATATATTGTTTAAGACATTTAAGAGAAGATTTCAAAAAAGCAATTAGACAATGAGCATTAGTGATACAAAGACGATGTGTTAAGAGATGTACTAGGTGGAAAATATAGATGATGTTTGATTGTTCAACTGGCATATGATTGATATCTGTAATGTAAAAAAGAAGGCATATGATTGATTTCTTTTAGAGTTGTTACTTGATGGACTCTATCTTTTAATAGGGGTCGAGGAATCATGACAACCAATGCATCACAATGTTTCAATGGTGTCCTTTGTTGAGTGTGGGATCTTCTGATTCAAGTGTTGGTTTGCTCGATATACTATAACCCAATCCGTGTTTCTTAAAATCTACGATATAGCCAAAGATCTTAAAGCAACAAATAAGTGACAAATTGCCAGTAGAGTGCGTATCGTTTTGTAAGTTTATGAAACTAAAGCACGGGGATTTCTGAAATTGACGGGAATTAGTTTTTTTGAGTATGAAGTATATGACTTCAATTGTTATACATTTATTGATAACTTAAGATCAGATGGAGGTTGTTGATGCAGCTGCGGACCTGCAGTCGACTTGAGGCATATCATATGCCTTCTCCCCATTTCATAGCTGCGGTCAACTTGAGACTACACCTACAGAGGGCTCTAAAGGATCCTCCCTACACATACTACCCAAGGTCTCTTACAAAGCAATCACTGGTGCGTAATAAATTATATATAATAGTACTTGCATTGTGACATTGTTACGGAGATGGATGGCATATTATCACCTTATTGGGCTTTGATGATGAGAGTCCCAAATAGAATGTCATAGATAATGTAGAAGAGATTTGCAGCGGGCAGAGTCATTCAATATATTTGCCGCCCAGAGAATAAAGTGAAGAGAAGGATGTGGGTATTCCTCCGCCGACATACAATGACCCATATATTGGAGCAGGTCCTTAATGGCTTACAACGAGCAGCATAGTGCCACAGCACCAGCTTTAGCAGTTCCAACAGTTTTTGGGTTCAAGTGTAGATTTCATGCCAGAGGGATAGTTCATGTGATACACCCTGCACCCGTCCACTATGGCAGGATAGGAGGAGACTCCTGAGTATTTGCCAGATCATTACACCCCCCTGAAGTGGAGCGATACCTTAAAAAGGAGCATTTAGCAATTGCACATGATTCTCTGAAAACTACAAATCCACTTAACAATGTTCCTGAAAAATGAGAGGTTTTCTAGAAAGATTATGATGGATATTATTCCCAGATTAACTCTTACAGCCTAAATAGGTTAATTTTTATATGGGGCAGCTAATCTTATCCTTTAGCCAAAAGGAGCCTCATTAAGCATTAATTTAATATTTATTTTTTACAATTTAAACTAATTAATAATATTAACTTTTGACAATAAAATAAAATAATAATAAATTGTTTATTTTTTTAATAATATTAATTTTTTACGATAAAATTTGAAAAATTGATAAATTAATTATTTTTAGATATTATAATAAATATTAAAGTTAAAAATATTTTATTATGAAATTTAT